>JAHTMQ010000409.1:0-28513 GCA_019327925.1 Leucocoprinus sp. KB1807203
CATATATAGCCAGGCCCTTGGCTTAAGGGAACTTTGCAGTCAGTTAGGGACTGTAGGTGGAAGTGTGGTGCCAAGCTTGGATATCATTACTGAGACCTGATGTCATGATATAGCCAAATAGCTAAGTTATTATTTATATTCCTTTTCTTTTTCTTTTCATTTAATTAGGAAATCAACAGATGCATGAGAGGGAATAACTCAAAAGAGATACACAGGAATTTATAAATAGAAGTAAATACAGAATGTATATAAGTAGTGTATAGCAATCAAATGGAAACTCTATTGGGTTCTCCTTGTCAACTTGGACTAGAAGTAGTTCTAAGGTACCACGGTCTAAGTTCTTACACTAGAACTCAATTCCTCCACTGGCACCACTCATCACAGAGCCTTGCCAACTTATCCTCTTATCTTCCTTGGTACCTGGATGACACAACTCAGGACTACTACAACATAGCCAGGCCCTAGGCTTAAGAGAACTTGATAGTTAGTTAGGGACTATTGGTGGAAGTACAGTACCAAGCTCAGGTATTGTGTCTGAGACCTGACCTCACAATTGAGTGGTGTTGTGTAGTATACTTGTACTGTTCTTAGTAGAAACCTTGTGCTAAAGTCCCATTGTAGGCTGTATATACAGAGGAGTAATACTGCATTCTTAGAAAGGTGTTTAGGTTAGGGATTCTCTCCTTAGGATAATAGTATAACCATATTACTAGGGCAGTAGTAAGGTAGTAGGTGTCTAGCTGGATGAAGATCTTGCACCCCAGTAGACATAACAGTAGTAAGATCATTTCTCATTTGACTTCTCTAGAGATGTAGCATTATGTCTCTAGAGCAATACAACTCCCTCCTGAGTGGGATGCTCAACCAATGGTATGCCCTTGCCAAACTAAGGGCAGAAATAGAAGGTAGAGAAGAAAGGGTGTACTAGGGGTGTAAAAGGTTTGGGCATCTAGCCTGTAACTGCAGGAATAAAAGGGTAGAGAAAAAGAGGAAGTCAGTTCTCCAAAATAAATTTGAAGTGATAGCAAGTAGGGTAATACAATGTGGAGTGAGGGAAGAGGTAAAAGTGAGAAGGCAAGAGACAATGGAGGAAGTAAGATGTTTCAGATGTTGGGGTGTTGGGTATCTCAAATGGGAATGCCCAAATATTAAAGTTGGTATTACAAACTTCATTTGGACCATAGCTCTAAGAATACTTGACCAATATTGACAATCTAAATGGCCACCAAAAGCCCTTAAGAAGACCTTTCAAATGGTACCAAAAACATCTCAAGGTGATCAGTATTCATTGAGTTATTAGTAGATTAGTCAGCAATCACCAAGTTACCAGATACTAAACCACTGATATCTTGGGAACCGCTTAATGTAATCATTTACTTCAATGACCATCATAAAGCTCTCTTCAATATGCTTCTTCTGGCTATAAATAGAACCAAAGGCAATAATATCCCATGGAGATACAAGGTCCTCAATGTTTGTATATGACACTAATCTTTATCCATAGATTATCATCTGTCCTTGAATAGAACAAAGGACTACCCTAGGACAGTTAGGTTATCTCTATTTCAAGAGCAATAGCACTCCTATATGTAGAACAATAGGTAGTGATCATGTGGTAGGCTGTTCTAGTGCACAGACCACCACAATCATATATTTAAGGACTGTATGTCTAAGGATAAACCTCAGACTTAACAACATCTTTTGCTGCTTGTCTAACTTTGCTTTTTGAGCACTTTGATTATCAAATCAGCAAACCACAAATCAGTAAGTGGCCATTTGTGATATGAACACTTTCTTGCTCCCCATATTGTTTATTAGGTCTGTAATTAATGGGAGTGGGCAGTTGTTTTTTACTATCTGGTCATTTAGGTTACAGTAGTCCATCACCATCCTCTTACTTCTATCCTTTTTGCTCACAAAGAATACTGGCAATATCTGAGGGGATTTGGATGATCTGATGTACCTCTTCCTCAGTTGATCATCTACAAAGCTCTGGACCTCTTCTCTCTCATTTCTAGATAGAGGGTAAATTCTTTCTTTTTTTGGTTTGAATGTCTCCTTGAGATCTATAGCATGATCCCAAACCTTCCTTGTTGGCATCCTCTCTAACTCTACTTTCCCAAACACCTTTTTCTACTTTAAAAATTTCTTTGGGACTATCTCCTCAATTTTTCTATGGTCCACTTCAACTTCTTTCTTTTTTCCCTAGTCTTCTTTATTATCTGCTGTCCATCTTACTATTCTTTTTTCTTCTAGGGTAGCTGTAAGGGGACTACACTAAGTTGCAGTCCTAACACACTAGTGGTAGCCTACCAGAGTGACCCTGCACTAATTAAATAATAATTACATAACATTTAATTAGTTGTCTACTCCTGCATTCCTGACCCTGACCCTTAGGATGTTCTGTAACTAGGGGGACTTGTATATATAGTGTAGAGTACCCTTTTAGAAACCTCATTCTATTCTCTAAGGATTCTTCTAGAAGGTGAGCTGTAACATACTCTAGAGTATATTTATAGAACTGAGGATTCTCCTGGAAGCTCCACTCCAGTTGCCCTCACAGTAGCTACTCTTTTTCCTCTTTTTGTTTTCTTGTCTTCTTTTTTCTTATTACTTCTTTCACATAGCAGTAGACATTTTGTCATTTTGACCTCTCCAGTTTCCCAGTTGATTTCTGGGTTATGGGCCTGCAACCAGGGCATCCCTAATATTACCTCTGTCCTCCCTAAGTCATATATGTCTATCCTTATCCTTTCCATATGACTTTTATAATATATATTCATTTCTACTTGATGTGTAATTGTCCCTGTACTATTGTTCATTCCATCTACATTCCTAATGGTTACTGGCCTCTCTAGCTTTTGCAGTCTAAATCCATGTTTGGCCACTATCTTTCTGTCTATGAACATCCCTGTAGCACCACTATCTAAAAGTGCCTTTACTGTCATACCTTCATGCATGTTTATTTTTTTTATCCCAATATTCAGCTACACCTCTCTTAGCATCTTAAATGTCCTTCTCACTTCTCTCTGCTCATCCCCCTCTCTTGCTGTGCCTTTTAGAGCTTCTGCCCATATGCTGCTCTATTGCACTTTTCCCTGTTCAGGGTGTACTGCTACCCTCCAGTTCCACTATGGTTGCTTCTTTCTTGTTCTATACTCTGGACACCAGATATTCCTTCTAATATTTTCTCCCCTACTATTGTGTAGTAACTTAGTCTGAGGCGACTTAATTACCCTCCTAGTCTGAGTTGACAAGGAGAACTCGATAGAGTTCTCATTTGATTATAGTACACTATTTATACACATCCTGTGTTTACTTCTGATTATAAACTCCCACATATTCCTTTTAATTGTTCTGTCTCATGTGTCTACCAATTTTCTAATTAAACAAAAATAAAAGAAGGAAAGAAAATAAATAATAACTTTAGCCATTTTGGCCATATCATGACATATTGTATCTTTTCTTTCATACTTTGTATATATAACCCTACTTCCTGCTTCATTATTCTTCTATTTCCATGTCTTCAACAACTTTCATACCATATATTTTTCAGCCTCTCTCCAGAGACAAAACCCTGTCCTTGGTTCTCTTTTGTCTTGGTGCCTTTATAGTTGCACCCACTACACTCTACAAATATCACTACCTCCCACCTCGTCTTCCAACCTTTCTCTTCTAATGCTGTATTTCTTGGGGGTATGCCCTATGTGTTACTGTACTCCTGTGTCTTTTTCTATAGAGGACACACCAACCTTCTCTCTTTTTGCTGTGCCTTTTGTAGCTTCACCACATACACTACTTCTTCCTCTTGTTATCTTCTTTCCATCTCTATATTAGGACATTCCCATTTATAATGTCCCATTCTCCAACATCTGAAGCACTTCACTTCCTCTTCCTCTATTATCTCTTGTCTTCTCACTTTTACTTCCTCTCTTACTCTATATTGCATCACTCTACTTGCTATCACCTCAAATTTATTCTGGGGAATTGGTTTCTCCTTCATCTTCTCTTTCTTACTTCTGCAGTTATGGGCCAGGTGCCTAAACCTTTTACAGTATCGACATATCCTCTCTCTTCTTCCTTCTAGTTCTACTCTTAGTTTAGTGAGGGCATGCTTTTGGTTGAGTAGACTGCTCATGAGAGAGTTATATTGGGATTGAGACATTGTGTTGATGCCTTACTGGTATGGAATGAATAGTTGATCTCACTAGCTATACTATGTCTACTGGAGTACAAGATTGTTATGACTTGGCCAAATGACTAAATCATTATCTATTTTTCTTTTTCTTTTTCTTTTATTTTAATTAGGAAATCAATGGACATGAGAGGGGATAACTCAAAGGAGACATGCGGGACTTTATAAATAGGGATAAATACAGAATGTGTATAAGTAGTGTACAGCAAATGAACAAGAACTCTATTGAGTTCTTCTTGTCAACTTGGACTAGGAGTAGTTCTAAGATGTCTCAGTCTAAGTCCTTACAAAGATCTTCACTCAGCCAGAGTTCTACTGCCCTACTAACTAGTAAGAGCAACAACTAGTGATCAGCCAGAAGTCACACCAGAGAGCTAAGTAAGGGTCCCAAAAGCTGGGATGATATTTAAGTAAGGGTAAATCTACTAATACAGGCCCCTATATATACTATAGAGGATGGTCTGTGCACAGTCATGTAAGCTATAGTCCAATAATAGTACTTCCTAATTTAGATAAATAGAATAATTGAGATGACATATAGACCAAGAGGTAAGAGAATAGATGGATAGGTATCATAAGATAAGATAAGCTAGATAAGTGTGAACCTGGTATTTAGCTAAGCCCAATTCTAGGGTGACAGTTGTCCCCTTACACTACTGTCCTAATAGTATGGTTAGACCATCACCCAATGAATGGGATCTCTAATCTAGATAACCTTCTAAAGAGTGGCCATCACTTCTCTGCATAGACAGATGACAATGTATCTGTAGTACAAAATTTATACTAAGAAAGCAGTACAAGTGACTACACAGCCCACTTGATTGTGAGGTCAGGTGTAAGAACTTAGACTATGGTACCTTAGAACTACTTCTAGTCCAAGTTGACAAGGAGAACTTGATAGAGTTCCTATTTGATTGTTATACACTACTTATACACATTCTGTATTTACTTCTATTTATAAATTCCTGTATATTTCTTTTGAGTCATTCCCTCTCATGCATCTGTTGATTTCCTAATTAAATGAAAAGAAAAAGAAAAGGAATATAAATAATAACTTAGCCATTTGGTCATGTTATAACACTACTTCCCCTCTCAAGATTGCCTTAAAAGGCAACATTTTAGTACTTGAGTGTGCTTTATTATTGTAGGTGAACTCTGCTATTCCTAACCAATTGGGCCACTGTTCCTGCCTATGGTCAATAAACATTCTTAAGTACTGCTCTAGTTCCTGATTAACCCTCTCAGTCTGTTCATCTGTTTGAGAATGGAATACTATTGACAATTTACTTTCAATCTCCAATATCCTATTTAACTCTTGCATTATCCCTACTACAAACTGGGGTCCCCTGTCTGAAATGATACTCTCAGGTAACCCATGTAACTTCTATATATTGTCTCTAAACAACCTAGCTAGTCCTTCCACCAACATCTTTTCTGTAGTAGGAATAAAATGTACTATTTTTGTCAATTTGTCAACTACTACTAAAATTGAGCTGTATTCTTGTGCTAGTGGCAACTTAGTGATGAAATCTGCTGAGATATATGCCCAAGGTTTCTTTAGAATTGAATTTGGCATTAGTTTTTCTGCTAGTTGTTCTGTGTAGTTTTTATTTTGCTAGCAGGCATTATATCCCTCTACATATTGCTTTACTTCTTTTGTGACCCCTGGCCACCAAAAGTTCCTAGTGACCAATTCCACCATTTTCCACTATCCCCCATATCCTTCTACTAGTATATCATAATGCAACTAAATAATTTCTGCTCTCAGTTTCTCATCTTTTGGTATGTATATCTTCCCTTCCTTATACATGATACCATTGACTTCTCTCCACTCTTCATCTCTTAGTATCTTTACCTCTGCTTGTTTCATTTCTTCCACTGTCTTGATCACCTTGTCATCTTTTATTTTTGACTGCTTTACTTTCTCTAGTAAATCCACTCCTTCTACTATTACTTCTACTTTCTCTGTTTTTCTGACTTCCAACCATTCTAGCTTTACCAATGTTTTGTCCTCATTGTCCTTTTCTACTCCTACTTCCCAGTCTGGCCTTCTGCTCAAGCTGTCCACCTTTCCTATTTTACTTCCTAGAACATGTTTTAGTGTAAAGTTAAACCTCAATAGATACAAGGTCTATCTAGCTTGTCTTCTATTCAATTTCTGCACTTTTATAAAATATTTGAGGTTTTTGTGATCTGTCCAAATCTCAAACTTTGTCATAGTTCCTTCTAGAAAGTGTCTCTATGCCTCCAAACACCTGACTATGGCTAATATCTCTTTGTTATGTATCTCATAGTTCCTTTTGGTGTTGCTTAGAGATTTTGAGATAAAAGCCACTGGTCTCCACAAGTTATCTAAGCACTTCATCAAGAGTACTCCTACAGTTGCATAATTTGAGGCATCTACTTCTACCCTAAATTTCTTATCTAAATCTGGAGCTGCCAATACTGGTGTCACAAACTTCATTCGGACCATAACTCCAGGAATACTTGATTGATTTTGACGATCTAAATGGCCACCAAAAGCCCTTAAGAAGACCTTTCAAATGGTACCAAAAACATCTCAAAGCGATCAGTATTCACCGACTTATCAGCAGATCAGTTAGTGATCACCAAGTCACCAGACACTAAATCGCTGATATCTCAGGAACTGCTTAATGTAATTGTTTGCTTCAATGACCATCGTGAAGCTCTCTTCAATGCGCTTCTTTCTGCTATAAATAGATCCTGAGGCAATAAGATCCCATGGAGATACAAGGTCCTCAATGTTTATACATGACACTGATCTTTATCCATAGATTATCATCTGTCCTTGAATAGAACAAAGAACTGCCCTAAGATGGTTAGGTTATCTCTATTTCAAGAACAATAGCACTCCTATATGTAGAACAATAGGTAGTGATCATGTGATAGGCTGTTCTAGTGCACAGACCACCACAATCATATATTTAAGGACTGTATGTCTAAGGATAAACCTCAGACTTAACAACATCTTTTGCTGCTTGTCTAACTTTGCTTTTTTGAACACTTTGATTATCAAATCAAGCAATCACAAATCAGTAAGTGGCCATTTGTGATAACTGGTCTTGTTGTGAAGATTCTTTTGAGCTTGTCAAATACTCATTGCTGCTTGTCTTCCTACTGCCACTTCATATCTTTTCTTGTTAGCACATTCATTAGTCTTGCTACTCAAGTGAAGTCCTTGATAAACCTCCTATAGTAATTTGCAAGGTCTAAGAACTTTCTGACATCTTTTACATTTTTCAGTTCTGGCCAACTTAGTACTCTATCCACTTTCTCCTTCTCCATCTCTATCCCATTGGGTTCTATGATAACCTCAAGAAACCCAATCTTCCTCACTTTCCATATGCATTTTTCTGGCTTCACATAAAGATTATTCTTCTCCAGCCTTCTCAGTACTTCCTTCACAATTTCATTATGTCCTTTTTCTGTTTTAGTTCCTACCAATACATCATCTACAAATGCAGTGACTTTGCTTTCATTTACCAAGTCTCTCAGGATCTTGTTCATCATTGTCTAAAATATGGCTAGCAAGTTTGTCATTCCAAAAAACATTACAGTTGGCTCAAACAATCCTATATGCATTGTAAATGCTCCATTCTACTCATCTCCTTTCTTTATCCTTACATTGTTAAAGCCCCACTGCAAATCCATTTTTGTAAATACTCTTTTACTCCCCATATTGTCAATTAGGTCTATTATCAATGGTAATGGGTAGTTGTTCTTTACAGTTTGCTTGTTTAGGTTGTGGTAGTCCATAACTATCCTCTTAGTCCCATCCTTCTTGCTCACAAAGAACACTGGCAATATCTGAGGGGATTTAGATAGTCTGATATACCCCTTTCTCAATTGGTCATTCACAAAATTCTAGACCTCTTCTCTCTCATTTCTAGATAGAGGATAAATCCTTTCTTTTCATGGTTTGAACATCTCTTTGAGGTCTATAGCATGATCCCAGGTTTTCCTTGTTGGTATCCTTTTTGATTCTACCTTTCCAAACACCTTTCTCTACTTTAAAAATTTCTGTGGCACCATTTCTTTGATCTTTCTATGGTCTACTTCAACTTCTTCTTCTCTTCCCCAATCCTCTTTATCATCTACTGTCCACCTCACAATCTTTTCCTCTTCCAGGGTTGCTACTCTCTTCCCTTTCTTTG
The DNA here is from genome assembly GCA_019327925.1 of Leucocoprinus sp. KB1807203. NCBI lineage: Eukaryota > Fungi > Basidiomycota > Agaricomycetes > Agaricales > Agaricaceae > Leucocoprinus > Leucocoprinus sp. KB1807203. The sequence goes on from JAHTMQ010000409.1 coordinate 8,371, forward strand.
CTCTCTTCTCTTTTTCCAACTTTGTATTCCTTCTATACAGTGGTAGATATTTTGTTATTTTAACCTCCCCTGTTTCCCAGTTGATTTCTGGGTTATGGGCCTGTATATTAGCATGTAGTCATAAGGACTTAGAGCTCAACCAAGGTGGTTGTTCAGAAAGAACTCAATAGAGTTTCTCATTGGATTCTACTAGGTACTTATACAAATATTGGATAGTTTGTGTGCCTGTCTCCTGCAATCACATGACCCTTACTAATAACTATACATAACTTACATAATCCTTCCCACACTATTTATATCTTTCCCACATTGTATTCTTGGATATTTTCTATTAAGTTGATGAATGTGTGAGAAATAGTTTTCTTCTTAGGAGTCATCTCATAACACTATAGCCATAGCATACCCAATATAATATCCATTTTTTCCTAAGTTGCATATATTCATTTGCATTCTTTCTACATGATTTTTGTAGTACATGTTTGTTTTCACTTGGTATGTTATTGCTCCTGTACTGTTATTCATGCCATTCACATTTCTCACTACCACTGGTCTTTCCAATTTTTGTAGCCTGAATCCATATTTAGCTGCCATCTTTCTATCCATAAACATTCCTGTTACACTACTATCCAAGAGTGCCTTTACAGTTATACCTTCATGCATATCCACCTTTTCTACTCCAATGTTTAGCCATACCTCTCTTAATATTTTAAACATCCTTCTCAAGTCTCTCTGCTCACCCCCCTCTCTTACTGCACCTTTTGGACTCTCCATCTGTATGCCACTTTGCTACACTTTTGCCTCTGTGGACCATGCTACTACTCTTCAATTTCACCATTCTCTTTTTCTTCCTATCTTATATTCTGGGCATAAGATCCCTCTCCTTTCCTGTTCTGACACCTTTCTCATAATCACATCTCTTCTTCCATACTTAACACATTCCACTCTTGTCATTTCTTCTCTTCTTGCTTCTTCTTCTCTCCAATTTCATGCTTCTTGGCACAACTCATACCACATGTTTCTCAATTGTTTCTCAAGAAGGAATCCTATTCTTGATTTTCATGTGTCTGCACTCCCTTGTCTTTACATCCTCCACAGTCCATATATATCATCACTATCTCTCTTGTTATCCATTCTCTCTCAAGTAAGAGTGCACCTTTTGGAGGTGTATTTCACTTTTCACAGTATTCCTGCACCTTTTCTTGTATGGGATGTGCTGGTCTCCTCCACTGTTGTGCCTTTTGTGGTTTGGCCACATGTGCCACCTCTTTCTCTCTTCTCCTCTTCTTTCCAACTATCACAAATGACCACTTACTGATTTGTGATTGGTTGATTTGATAATCAAAGTGCTCAAAAAGCAAAGTTAGACAAGCAGCAAAAGATGTTGTTAAGTCTGAGGTTTATCCTTAGACATACAGTCCTTAAATATATGATTGTGGTGGTCTGTACACTAGAACAGCCTACCACATGATCACTACCTATTGTTCTACATATAGGAGTGTTATTGCTCTTGAAATAGAGATAACCTAACTGTCCTAGGGTAGTCCTTTGTTCTATTTAAGGACAGATGATAATCTATGGATAAAGATCAGTGTCATATACAAACATTGAGGACCTTGTATCTCCATGGGATATTATTGCCTTTGGTTCTATTTATAGCCAGAAGAAGCGCATTGAAGAGAGCTTTACAATGGTCATTGAAGTAAATGATTACATTAAGCAGTTCCCAAGATATCAGTGGTTTAGTGTCTGGTAACTTGGTAATTGCTGACTGATCTGCTGATAACTCAATGAATACTGATCGCTTTGAGATGTTTTTGGTACCATTTGAAAGGTCTTCTTAAGGGCTTTTGGTGGCCATTTAGATTGTCAATATTGGTCAAGTATTCTTAGAGCTATGGTCCAAATGAAGTTTATGACAGGATTGAGAGGCACTTCATGGTATAATAGTGTACATGGTGATGGAAGTTGAGTTTTCAGTCAAAGAAAAAGCTTAAGTATCACCAGATGGGTTTAGGTTGGAGAACAGGTCCTTCAACTGATGAGAGATCAATAGAGGGGTTTGGAGGGTTTTGAGCTCTAGTAAAGTAAAAGACCTTGGATTTGTTCTGTTCCATGGTGAGACCTGCATTGAGGAGAAGTTTGGACATAATGTTGTAACTGCAGAGGAGGAAAGTAGAAGACAGATTGTAGCTCTTCTCTTGTGAAATTAAAAGACCATCATCAACAAAGAAAAGAATGTCTGTAGAGATTTTTTCTTTGAGATTTTTTATTCTTTTCTTGAATGTTTTTATGATTGGAGCCATATAAATAGCAGACAGAATGGAAGACAGGAGCCTTGACCAACACCAACACTACTGTTGAATGATGGAGAGGTGAAACCATAGTAAGTATATATTGTTGACCTGTTGGGATGGTAGTTGTCAAAGAATTTGACTATGCTATTGTTTAAGCCTGCTGTTATCAATGGACAGTGAATGTTCTTAGTGGTCACCCTAGGTGGATGTTCAGAGAAGAACTCGATGGAGTTCTTCGTTGGATTGCAGCCCTACTTATACTATTACTACAGTGGCTGTACCCTAGAGTCCCATGGTCACGTGTTTCTTCCAGAATGTTCTTATGGTCACCTGACCTTGTCACGTGACTTAGCTTATTAATCCCCTCTATTATGCCTTTCTACTTTATTGTGTGCTTGGAGGTTTTTAGGTTGGATGTTCGAATGTTGTGGAAACCTTTTCCTACTCAAGGTTCTCACAACATGGCCCCCCCTTCAAGTTTCCTCGTCCTGAGGAATTTTTCCATCGATGCCAATTCTCGTCCCATCTCTTTTCCCTCTCTCTTTCGTATCTTCTTTTTCCCCCAACCATATAGTAGTTTGCTGTGAATTCCCTAGGTAATTCTCGGCAAAACTCCTTTTCTTCTTCCTTCTGTTCCTGTCTCCTTAGTTCTTCGTCTTCTTTTTTGTATACCCTCTCGAACTCTTCTACCAGTTCTTTTGCGTTTTCCAGATTTTCCCTACTTTCCCAGGTATCTTCTTCTGCCGTATAGCCTTTCCACCTCACTAAGAATTTCTCCCTTCCCCTAACCGTTCTTTTGTTCATGATTTTTTCCACCTCAAATTCCTCTTCTCCTTCAATAATGACTGGTTTTGGTGGTATCTTCTTTTGTCCCTTTTACCTGTGGCTTATAGAGTCGTACTCTGCTTACGTTGACACAGGGTGTATTTTGATGGAGCTTGGTAGTTCTAGCTCTATCGCGTTGCTCGAGATGATTCCCTTTACCTTGTAGGGACCCACAAAGCGCTCAGTCAGTTTTTCCGACCTCCTTCCCTTCATCTGCCATTTCAGGTCCTTCGTACTCAACAGCACCATGTCTCCTATTTTGTATTCCTCTCCCTTTCCTCGTTTCCTGTCCCCAAACCTTTTCATCTCTTCCTGTGCTTTTCCTAGTGCTGCCTTGGCTTCTTCCTGTATTTTCTTCATTTTTTCCACAAATTTTCTGCCGCTTCGTATTTCCCTTTCCTTCTTCCTTCGAATCCCATCCTTGGGTTTTGGCCGTAGTTTGCTTTGAATGGCGAGGTTTTTGTGGCCGATGTGGATTTTGTTATTATACGCGAATTCCGCCGTTCCTAACCAATCTGGCCACTGTTCCTGTCTATGATCGATGAAGACCCTTAGATACTGTTCCAGTTCTTGATTTATCCTCTCTGTCTGCCCATCTGTTTGCGGATGGTAGGCTGTTGAGAGTCTCGTCTGGATTCCCAGCAAGTTATTCAGCTCCTTCATCATTCCTGCCGCAAACTGCACTCCTCGATCTGATATAATGCTTTCAGGGAGTCCATGCAGTTTCCATACATGGTCCCGAACAACCTTGCGAGTCCCTCTGCCGACGTCTTCTCTGTTGTTGCTATAAAATGCGCCATTTTGCTAAAGCGGTCACATATTACCAAGATTGTGTCGTATCCTTGCGCTAGTGGTAGCTTGGTGATGAAGTCTGCCGATATGTGACTCCATGGCTTTTCTGGGAATCGTGATTGGGCATCAATTTTCCTGCAGGTGCTTCGCTTCGGTTTTTGTATCTCTGACATGCATCACATCCTTCCACGTATTTTCCTACCTCTTTTGTTAACCCTGGCCACCAGTAATTCCTACTAATCAACTCTGTTGTCTTCCACCTCCCTCCGTGTCCTCCTACTGGAGTATCGTGATGTAGTTGTATTATTTCTCTCCGGAGGTCTCCTTCCGGCACGTATATCCTCCCCTCCTTTAGCGCTAGTCCATCCTCGATTTCCCATTCTTCATCTTTTAGTGTTTTTAATCCCGCCCCTTTCAACCCCTTAATTGCTTCCACTACCTTTCCATCCCCTTCTTGCGCTTTTCTGATTCTTTCTCTTAGGTTCTCTTCTTCTATCAGTGTTTCCCCTCCTCTGATCCACTCTGGTTTTATCAGCTTTTGATCCTCGTTATCTCTTTCCACTCCCTCCTGCCAGTCTGGTCTTCTGCTTAACCCATCCGCCTTCCCCATGCTTTTTCCTGGAACGTGTTTTAATATGAAATTAAACCGTGATAGGTACAAGGCCCATCTTGCTTGTCTCCGATTTAGCTTCTGACTCGTCATAAAATACTGAAGGTTTTTGTGGTCCGTCCAGATTTCAAATTCGAGTTTTGCTCCTTCCAGGTAGTGCCTCCATGCTTCTAAGCACCTTATGACTGCCAGCATCTCTTTGTCGTGGATTTCGTAGTTTCGTTCCGTAGTACTCAACGATTTAGAGATGAAGGCCACCGGCCTCCACTTCCCATTCTCACATTTTGTCGACAATACTCCCCCCGTTGCGTAGTCTGATGCGTCCGCTTCCACTCTCATTTCTTTGTCAATGTCCGGGATGGCTAGGACGGGTTCCGTGGTGAACGCTGTTTTCAGTTCCTTGAACGCTTCCTCCTGTTCCTTTTCCCACTTCCATTTCTGCTCCTTTCTAACTAATACGTGCAGCGGTGCCGCTATCCTGGCAAAGTTCTTTATGAACCTTCTGTAGTAATTGGCAAGGCCCAGAAACTTTTGTACTTCTTTGACGTTTCTAGGTGCCGGCCAATTCAAAACCCCGTCCACCTTTTCCTTTTGCATCTCTACTCCCCTCGGGCCAATGACTACCCCCAGAAATTCTACTTCTCTTACTTTCCATTTGCATTTTTCTGGTTTTACAAACAGATCGTTTTCTTCCAACCTCCTTAGTACCTCCTCTACTAGCTCGTCATGCCCCTCTTCTGTATCTGTGGCTACTAGAATGTCATCAATGAAGGTCGCTGTATCCCCTTGGTTTATAAGGTCCCTGAACAGGTCATTCATCATTGTTTGGAAGGTGGCGGGAGAGTTCGTCAAACCAAAGTACATGACCGTAGGTTCGTACGCTCCGATGTGCGTTGTGAATGCTGCCTTCCATTCGTCTCCTTCCTTGATCCTGACATTGTTGTACCCCCATCTCAAATCCAACTTCGTAAACACCTTTCTCTTTCCCACTCCATCCAGGATGTCTGCAATGAGGGGTAGGGGGTATCCATTTTTTATCGTCCACTGGTTTATGTGTCGATAGTCTTGTACCATTCTCCGTGTGCCATCCTTTTTTGCCACAAAGTGTACTGGTGACGTCTGGGGCGACTTGGAGGGTCGGATATACCCTTTCCTCAGTTGATCCTCCACGAATGTCTGTACCTCCTCTCTTTCTTCTCTTGAGAGCGAGTATACTTTCCCTTTTCTTGGCGTAAACCCCTCTTTTAGTTCTATAGCATGGTCCCAGGTTTTTTCGTACCGCATTCTCTCCGACTCCCTTTTTCCGAATACCTTTTTCCATTTCCAAAACTTCCTGGGGCACTAGCCTTTTCAATACTTCCTCGTCCTCGTCTTTTTCTATCTTCCCTACTTTCTTCTCTTCTACTCCTTGCTTTCTCCTTCCACATATCGCTGGGCAGCATGTCATTTTTACTTCCCCTTTCTCCCAATCTATTTCTGGGTTGTGGGCCGCTAACCATGGCATTCCCAGTATCACCTCTGTCTTCCCCAAATTGCATATGTCCATCCTTACTCTCTCCACATGTCCTTTGAAGAACATGTTGCATTCGACTTGATGTGTTATGGCCCCCTCCTACATTTGCCGTTCCATCCACATTTTTGACTGAGAGGGGTTTTCTTAGCTTCTCCATTTTAAACCCCTTCTCCTTTGCAAAGGTGGTGTCCATGAATAGCCCTGTTGCTCCGCTATCCAATAGCGCCTTTACTGCTATCCCCTCATGACTTTCCAGCTTTTCTAGCCCTACTTTCAACCACACTTCTCTCAGTGGTTGTACTGTTCATCGTACATCTCTCGCTCTCTCAGTTGTATTGGTGGATTCCCATTTATTTCCCAGTTTTTCTGGGCGCAATACACTGTACAAATTATTGGAGGCCAGTCGAGAGCTCACTGTCCTCCATTCTCTTTTGCCGCCTCCTGCGGCGTCTCTACTACCCTTGTTTTAAATCTTTCCCAACAGTTTTTGGCCATATGGCCCCACTTCCCACATACATAGCACGTCCGGTCTCCCCCTCTTCCTCTGTCTACATCCATCGCATTTGGGTCTCTCCGTGGGCCCCCTTGAGTTCCTCCTCTATTGACCGTGTTTCCTCCGGCTCCTCCCCTATACCCTCCTCCCGTTCTCCACATTATTTGACCTCCTCTTCCTCCATACGACCCTTCTATTCTGGGCTGCGCATTTCCCCCTGGGCGCGCTGCGTTTCTTCCCAACACTCTCTCTTCTGCCCTACTTTGTCTTTGATTTCTGTCTAATCTTACCGCCCTTTCCTGCCATTCCCCAATGGTGGTCGGCGGTTCCTCTGCTTCTGCTAGCTTTCTCCTGATGCCCCCGTTTAGTCCTCTTTTGAATTCTTCAATGAGGGGCCTTCCCTCGTACCCGCTTCCTCTTGCCACCTTTTTGAATTCCTGGACGTATTCGTCGCAGGTCCTTCCCCCTTGTTCAATTGTCCTCAACTGCTCTATCTTCCTCTCCTCCTCCGATGTCTCCCCGAAGTCATCCCTTATTTTCGTAAATAGTTGTTCCGCCGTCTCCACCTCTGACTCTCCTTTGGCCAGTTCGTCTAGCAGGTTGTCTTTCCATGCCTCTGCCACTCCTCCTTGCACGTATGATAACACCCAAGCCACCTGGGTTGCTGCCGCCTCCTCTGTCATTTTCATTCTGATATACAGGCGAGCCGCGTTAACGAACGCGCTCACCTCTTCCATCCTTCCACTGAAGACTTGAGGTCTTGCGACCTCTACTCTGCTTTCCCTGCTGCTGGAGAAGCATGGTATTGACCTGCTGTTGCAGGGTTGCGATCATAGAGAGGAGCTGCTCCTCTCTGGTTGGAGGGGGAGCAGATACTGGAGGGTGTTCCCCTTGTTGTTGTTGTTGATGATGGGACATTGATGATGGTGATGGTGATGGTGATGGTGATGGTGATGTTTCCTCGTAGGAGGATGAGCGGTCTTCTTCGTCTGTACTTATGACTGTTTACCGACTAAGAAGGGTGAAACAATACTATCCCTAAGAAGGGAATCTCTAAGCTAGGTGAGCCTTTAAGAGGTTTTTCACCATTCCCCTGCGTAGACCAATCACAATGGACTGGTAGCACGGAGCTGATAGTGAAAGTTTTAACTACGAGCCCACTCGATATGGAGGTCAGGTCTCAGGCAGGGACACGAGTTTTGTCCAGGCCGTCTACCCACTGTCCCTAACTGACAGTGAAGTCCCCTTTACAGCTAGGGCCCGCTATCCAAGAGGCTTGAGAGCGCTGTGCTCTCTAGCGAGGAAGAGTGTGGAGTAAGTGTGATGGGAGGGAAATCACTTGCAGCGCCGGTATGAAGCCAACTGCGTCTTTTAAGTGATTTTGAGCAGGGTTCGAGGTGAACAGTGCTCGGATGTGGTATCGAGTTCTTATGTTACTGAGGAACAGTGAATGTTCTTAGTGGTCACCCTAGGTGGATGTTCAGGAAGAACTCGATGGAGTTCTTCGTTGGATTGCAGCCCTACTTATACTATTACTACAGTGGCTGTACCCTAGAGTCCCATGGTCACGTGTTTCTTCCAGAATGTTCTTATGGTCACCTGACCTTGTCACGTGACTTAGCTTATTAATCCCCTTATTATGCCTTTCTACTTTATTGTGTGCTTGGAGGTTTTTAGGTTGGATGTTCGAATGTTGTGGAAATCTTTTCCTACTCAAGGTTCTCACAACATTGTCTTCTATTTAACTTTTGCATCTTCATGAAGTATTTAAGATTTTTGTGATCTGTGCAAATCTCAAACTTGGTTATAGTTCCTTTCAAGAAATGCCTTTATACTTCCAAGTACCTGACTACAGCTAACATTTTTTTATTGTATATCTCATAGTTCTTCTCAGTGTCACTTAGAGATTTTGAGATAAAAGCTACTAGTTTCTACAAATCATCTGAGCACTTCATCAAGAGTACTCCTCCAGTTGTATAATTTGAAGTGTCTACTTCTATTCTAAATTTCTTGTCCAAATCTGGGGCTGCCAATACTAGTCTCATTGTAAAGATCCTTTTGAGCTCATCAAATGTTCACTGCTACTTGCTTCCCCACTGCTACTTAACATCCTTTCTCATCAGCACATTCATTGGTATTACTACTCAAGCAAAGTCCTTGATAAACCTCCTATAGTAATTTGCAAAGCCTAAGAATTTCCTAACATCTTTCATATTTTTTGGTTCTGGCCAACTCAGTACTCCATCCACTTTCTTCTTCTCCATCTCTATTCCATTGGATCCTATGATAACCCCAAGAAACCCAATCTTCCTCACCTTCCATACATACTTTTCTGGCTTTACATAAAAATTGTTCTCCTCCAGCCTCCTCAGTACTTCCTCTATAATTTCATCATATCCTTTCCTTGTTTCAGTTCCTACTAGTACATCATCTACAAATGCAGCGACCTTGCCCTCGTTTACCAGGTCCCTCAGGATCTCATTCATCATTGCTTGAAATGTGGCTAGTGAGTTTGTCATCCCAAAAAATATCACAGTTAGTTCAAACAATCCTACATATATTGTAAATGCTCTCTTCTACTTATCCCCTTCCTTTATCCTTATATTGTTAAAACCCCACTGCAAGTCCATCTTCATAAATACTCTTTTACCCCCCATATTATCAATCAAGTTTATTATTAATAGTAACAGATAGTTGTTCTTTACAGTTTGTTTGTTTAGACTGTAGTAGTCCATAACCATCCTCTTGCTTCTATCTTTCTTGCTCACAAAGAACACTGGTGATGTCTAAGGAGATTTAGATGGTCTAATATACCCTTTTCTTAGTTGGTCTTCTACAAAATTCTGAACCTCTTCTCTTTTATTCTTGGATAAAGGGTAGATTCTTTCTTTCTTGGGTTTGAATGTCTCTTTGAGATCTATAGCATGATCCCAAGCCTTTCTTGTAGGCATCCTTTCTGACTCTACTTTTCCAAATACCTTCCTCCACTTCAAGAATTTCTGTGGCACTATCTCTTTAATTTTCCTGTGGTCTACTTCAATCTCCTCTTCTCTTTCCCAATCCTTTTTGTCATTTATCACCTATTTTACAATCTTTTCCTCTTCTAGAGTCACTACTCTCCTTCCTTTCTTTACTCCCTTTTCTTTCTTTTGCTTTATATTCTTTCCACACAGTAGTGGGCATCTTGTTATCTTGACTTCTCCTATTTCCCAGTTTATCTCTGAGTTATGTACTTATAACCATAGCATCTATCACAAATGGCTACTTACTGATCTGTGATTGGTTGATTTGATAATCAAAGTGCTCAAAGAAGTTAGACAAGCAGCAAAAGATATTGTTAAGTCTAGGATTTATCCTCAGACATATAGTTCTTAAATATATGATTGTGGTGGTCTGTGCACTAGAACAACCTACCACATGATCACTACCTATTGTTCTACATATAGGAGTGCTATTGTTCTTGAAATAGAGATAACCTAACTATCTTAGGGCAGTCCTTTGTTCTATTCAAGGACAGATGATAATCTATGGATAAAGATCAGTGTTATGTACAAATATTGAGGACCTTGTATCTCCATGGGATCTTATCACCTCTGGATCTATTTATAGCTGAAAGAAGCGCATTGAAGAGAGCTTCACAATGGTCATTGAAGTAAATGATTACATTAAGCAGTTCCCGAGATATCGGCAATTTAGTGTCTGGTAACTTGGTGATCACTGACTGATCTGCTGATAACTTGGTGAATACTGATTGCTTTGAGATGTTTTTGGTACCATTTGAAAGGTCTTCTTAAGGGCTTTTGATGGCCATTTAGATTGTCAAAATCAGTCAACTATTCCCAGAGTTATGGTCCAAATGAAGTTTGTGACACAACTACTTATACAAATATCTGTTGGTCTGTGTACCCATCTCCTACAATCACATGACCCTTACTAATAACCATATATATCTTATATAGGCTTTTCCACACTATTTATATCCCTTTTGTATTATACTCCTAGATGTTATCTACTAGGTATTATAAAATAGTTCCCAGAAAAGAAACTATTTCCCATACATTCCTCAACTTAGTGGATAACATTCAAGAGTATTGTCACAAAAAAGTGACTACTAAATAATGACATGGAGGTATAACAAAATACCTGTTCAAAGAACTACATAAATAGCTGGACCCTCATTAGCAAGTAGTCTTGCTAATGTTGCCCTTTTAGTATAGTAGTAAACCATATAGTATGTGATTACTGGTCTATAGTACAACTGTGACAAGTATAATACAAGAGGGATATAAATAGTGTGGGAAGGCTTATGTAAGATATGTACAGTTATTAGTAAGGATCATGTGATTGCAGGAGACAGGTGCACAGACCAACAGACATTTGTATAAGTAGTAGTGCAATCCAACAGAGAACTCTATCAAGTTTTTCCTAAACAACTATTTTGGTTGAGCTCTAAGCCTTCATGACTTTGCACTAACACTAGGTTAAGGAATGCACAGGAAATAGTTTTCTTTCTTGGAACTATCTCATAATAGTGTCTTTGAAATATGCAACTACCTGCTTATGTATACTTCATATAATAACTCAGCATTACTGTAAGTTTGGTATCGATGGGATCCTATATGTTTCAAATGCATATATTCTTGAGAGATTGAGATTGAAGGATACCCAAACCTATATATATTTGCAGATATGAGAACTCATCCAATAGAAAGCTCTTCACATATTGGTTTTTACATTTGAGTCTGGAATTTACAAACTGACCAATTTAGTAAGTTCTCAGTATCCTTGATGGATAAAGTTGCCCTTTGATGTTTATACTGCTTACCTATACACTCAAATTTTGGGTTGAACATATGCATATATAGTGTTTATACAAGATAGAAGCTTATAATACAAGGCATGGGTAGTAGTTGGGACAGTAAGCTACTGTTTTAGGTCCCAGTCAAGCAGAGACAATCTGTACATGCCCTAAAGTGAGAACAAGGCCAGTTAAACTCTTCTTTCAAACAAGCAGCAACCTGACAATATATGACAAACTAGATGAGCTCAAACAAGTAGTCTTCAAAGTCTATAGTGGAAAGTACCAGTGAGCCTGAAAGAAGTTTTATATTGCCATTGTCTAGAACAGTATTTGGAATGAAGGCAACAACCATGGATCTCTAGCAGAAAGTAGATAGAGTGAATTGGCAAAAAGTGGTTGAAAGAGACTTGAAGTTGTGGTTCAACAATTCAATTAATGAGGTTAGGTGCAATCTTTTGGAGCTAGGGTATATTTGAAGTGACAATGCAATCTACAAGTGCAAAAAACTTTGCATTCAATGGAGAGCCTTGTTGGAAAACAATACATGGCAGCAATGTCTGGATCTGCCAAGTTTGTCTCATCTCTCAATGTTACCGAGGAACAGTGAATGTTCTTAGTGGTCACCCTAGGTGGATGTTCAGGAAGAACTCGATGGAGTTCTTCATTAGATTGCAGCCCTACTTATACTACTACTACAGTGGCTGTACCCTAGAGTCCCATGGTCACATGTCTCTTCCAGAATGTTCTTATGGTCACCTGACCTTGTCACATGACTTAGCTTATTAATCCCCTTATTATGCCTTTCTACTTCATTGTGTGCTTGGAGATTTTAGATTGGATGTTCGAATGTTGTGGAAATCTTTTCCTACTCAAGGTTCTCACAACACTCAACTTGCTCTGCACTTTTGGGGCTGACCTTAACCAGTTGTTGAGTCCCTCTCAGCACCTAAGGATTTTCATGCTAAAATAATAAAACAGTTGACATGGGCCCACCAACTACAGCTTTACTCTGCTCTGCTCTTATTATTTCATTATAGATCCTGGTCTCTGTGACCAATATAAGGATCTTCAACCATCACAGAACTATGAGGTTCTCTATCAGGAAACTTGAATGACTTACTCACCAAATTTGAACAAGTCTGAAATCAAATCAAGAGCTTTGAAATTATTAACCCCAGGGATACAAGATTAATAATCTGTGAGGTCAGTTCAATGACCTGGTCCTAATTGATTGAATCAGAGCAAGCTCACACAATTTAGATCATATTTAATCTTGAACTCCAGTATCATTGTTTACTTCTATGAAGACTATCTATTAGAGCTGTCACAAACTTCATTTGGACCATAACTCTGGGAATAGTTGACTGATTTTGACAATCTAAATGGCCATCAAAAGCCCTTAAGAAGACCTTTCAAATGGTACCAAAAACATCTCAAAGCAATCAGTATTCACCAAGTTATCAGCAGATCAGTCAGTGATCACCAAGTTACCAGACACTAAATTGCCGATATCTCGGGAACTGCTTAATGTAATCATTTGCTTCAATGACCATTGTGAAGCTCTCTTCAATGCGCTTCTTTCAGCTATAAATAGATCCAGAGGTGATAAGATCCCATGGAGATACAAGGTCCTCAATATTTGTACATAACACTGATCTTTATCCATAGATTATCATCTGTCCTTGAATAGAACAAAGAACTGCCCTAAGATAGTTAGGTTATCTCTATTTCAAGAACAATAGCACTCCTATATGTAGAACAATAGGTAGTGATCATATGGTAGGCTGTTCTAGTGCACAGACCACTACAATTATGTATTTAAGGACTGTATGTCTAAGGATAAACCTTAGACTTAACAACATCTTTTGCTACTGTCTAAACTTCACTTTTTGAACCTTTTGATTATCAAATCATCAACTTACAAATCAGTAAGTGTGTTATGAGAGCCCCAAGAAGGAAACAGTCTCTCACACATTTAAATACTTAATCCAAAATCTCAAGTCATACAATGAGATCAAGGTATAAATAACATGGGAACTTAGATAACCAAATCATGTGACAAGGTCAAGTGACCATAGAACATTCTGGAAGATCATATGACCGTGGACTAGTAGTAGTACAGCCACTGTAAAATAGTATAAGTAGTAGTCCAATCTAAGGAAGAACTCCATTGAGTTCTTCTTGAACATCCATCTAGGGTGATCACTAAGGACATTTACTGTCTATTGATAACAAAGTGGCCATTTGTGATAGGGGTGCAGTTTGTGACAGGAATGATAAGAAAATTGAATAAGTTGTTGGGGATCTAGACAAAGCTGTCAATAGCCTATCATCCCCAAATGGATGGGCAAACAGAGAGGATCAATCAGAAGCTAGAACAATACCTGAGGGTCTTCATCAATCACAGACAGAAGTAGTGGCCAGACTGGTTGGGAACTGCCAAATTTGTATATAATAACAAAATTCATTTGGCTACAAAAGTATTCCTCTTTAAGACAAACTACAGTCAGGATCTATGAATGGGATTTGAGAGAAGAAGAAAGGGAAAGTTTGAGGCAGCAGGGAAGTTTGCAGAAAGAATGAAGAAAATCCAGAAAGAGGTGAAAGTAGTATTAGGGAAAGCACAGAAGAAGATGAAGAAGTATGTAGATAGAAAGTAAGAAGAAGGAGAAGAGTATAAAGTCAGGGACTTAGTACTATTAAGTACAAAGGATCTCAAGTAGCAGATGGTAGAAAGGAGGTCAGAAAAGTTAACAGAGTAGTTTATGAGGTTTTACAAGGTCAAGGGAATTGTCTCAACCAATACTATAGATGTAGTGACTTAGCCTGAGGTGACTTAATCACACTTCTAGTCCAAGTTGACAAGGAGAACTTGATAGAGTTCTCATTAATTATTGTATACTACTTATACATCTCTTGTGTTTACTTCTATTTAAAAACTCCTGCACATCTCCTTTTGGTCATTCCATCTTGTGCATCCCTGATTTCCTAATTAAAAGAAAAGAAAAGAAAAAGAAAATAAATAATAACTTAGCCATTTTTGGCTGTGTCATAACAATAGAATTAGAACTACTTAGTTCTATTAAGATACACCCTGTAGTTAACATAAGTTGAGTATAGTTGTACAGGTCCTAGGTGGAAGGACAAAGGAAAATTCCACCAAAACCAGTTATTATCAAAGAAGAAGAGAAATTTGAGGTAGAAAAAATACTAAACAAAAGGATAGTTAGGGGGAAGGAAAAGTTCTTAGTACAATGGAAGGGGTATACAGCAGAAGGAGATACTTGGGAAAGTAGAGAAAACCTAAAGAATATGAAGGAGCTGGTTAAAGAATTTAAAAAGGAGTATGAAGAAGAGTGTCATGAGAGCCCTAAAAAGGGAATAGTTTCCCAAGCATTTGAACACTTGATCCAAAACCTCAAGACGTACAATGGGGTTGAGATATAGATAGTGTGGGAACTAAAGTCACATGACAAGGTCAAGTGACCATGGAACATTCTGGAAGGGTATGTGATTGTAGATTAGTAGTACAGCCACTGTAAAAGTAGTATAAATAGGAGACTAATCTAATGAAGAACTCCATTGAGTTCTTTTTGAACATCTACCTAGGGTGATCACTAAGGGCATTTACTATCTATCAATAATATAAGAACTTGATACCTAATGGTGATCTTGTACCTTATAGCCTTACCACCCACTTACTCTCTTATTTCCCTCGCTAGTGAGCATAGTGCTCATAAGCATCTTGGATAGCAGGCCATAGCTGTAAAGAGGACTTTACTATCAGTTAGAGACAGTGGGTAGATGACCTGGACAAAGCTCGTGTCCCTGTCCAAGACCTGACCTCTATATCAAGTGAACTTGTAACTAGTTTTTCACTATCAGCTCCCTGCTACCAATCTACTGTGACCAGTCTATGCAGGGGAATGATGGTAACCTCTTAAAGGCCCATTTAGCTTAGGGATTCCCTTCTTAGGGATAGTACTGTTTCACCCTTCTTAGTCAGTAGTTAGTCATAAGTACAGATGAAGAAGATCATTCATCCTCCTACAAGGAATCATTACTATTGCCATCGCCATTGTATATGTCTCGCCAACAACAACAACAGCAACAGAGAGTGTTTGGAAAAAAGGAGTCAGAGAGAATGCCAGTGTGAAAGACCTGGGACCACACTATAGAATTGAAAAAGAGGTTTGTACCAAAAAAGAGAAAGGTATACTCATTGTCGAGGGAGAAAAGGGAGGAAGTACAGGCATTCATGGAGGATCAGTTGAGGAAAGGATACATCTGATCTTCTAAGTCATCCCAAACATTACCAGTACACTTCATAGCAAAAAAGGATGACATATGGAGAATGGTGCAGGACTATTGACACATAAATCAGTGGATGATAAAGAATAGGTATCCTTTACCCTCATCACAGACATACTGGATGGAGTAGAAAAGAGGAAGGTGTTCATGAAACTGGACCTGAGATGGAGATACAATAATGTCAGGATCAAAGAGGGAGACAAATGGAAGGCAGCATTTACAATACATATTGGAGCCTATGAACCCACAGTCATGTATTTTGGGTTAACAAACTCTCCCTGCTACCTTCCAAACAATGATGAATGACCTGTTCTGTGATCTTATAAACCAAGAAGATACAGCAACATTCATCAATGACATCTTAGTAGCCATGGATACAGAGGAGGGCATGATGAACTGGTGGAAGAGGTACTAAAAAGACTAGAAGAGAATACCTGTTTGTAAAGCCAGAAAAGTGCAAGTGGAAAGTAAGAGAAGTGGAGTTCTTGGGAGTAGTAATTGGCCAAAGGGAGTAGAGATAGCAGAGAGAGAGAAAGTAGAGGAGAGTCCTGAACTGGCCAGCACCTAGAAATGTCAAAGAAGTACAAAAGTTCCTGGGCCTTGCCAACTACTACAGGAGGTTCATAAAAGACTTTGCTAGAATAGCAGCACTACTACATGTGCTGGTCAGGAAGGAGCAGAAATAGAAGTGGGAGAAGGAACAGAAGAAAGCATTTGAGAGACTTAAATGGTATTCACCATAGAACCCATTCTGGCTATCCCAGAAATCGATAGGGAGATGAGAGTGGAAGCGGATGCCTCAGACTATGCAACAGGGGGAGTGTTGTCAACGAAGTGTAAGGATGGGAAAGTAGAGGCTGGTGGCCTTCATCTCTAAATTGCTGAATGCCATGGAGTGAAACTACGAAATTCATAATAAAGAGATGCTGGCAGTTATTAGGTGTCTAGAAGCATGGAGGCACTATTTGGAAGGAGCAAAACTCGAATTTGAAATCTGGACAGACCATAAGAATCTCCAGTATTTTATGACAAGCCAAAAATTAAACTGGAGACAAGCAAGATGGGCCCTATACCTATCACAATTTAATTTTACATTAAAACACATTCCAGGAAAGAGCATGGGAAGGCAGACAGATTAAGTAGGAGACCAGACTGGTAGGAGAGGAGTAGAAAAGGATAACGAGGACCAGAAGTTAATAAAGCCAGAATGGGTTAGGAGAGCAGAAATGATAATAGAAGAAGGAAACTTAAAGGAAAGAATCAAAAGAGCACAGAAGGGGATGAAAAGGTAGTAAAAGTGGTAGAAGAGATAAAGAAGGCAGGGATAAAGACATTGAAAGATAAAGAATGGGAAATAGAAGACAGAATAGTAATGAAGAAGAGAAAGATATATATGCCAGAGGGAGAACTCAGGAGGGAAAGTAATACAATTACACCACGACACCCCAGTAGGAGGGCATGGAGGGAGATGGAAGATGACAGAATTGGTCACCAGGAATTACTGGTGGCCAGGAGTAACAAGGGAGGTGGGAAGATATGTGGATAGATGCGATGCTTGTCAAAGATACAAGAATTGAAGCAAAGCACCAGCAGGAAAGCTGATGCCCAATGCAATCCCAGAAAAACCATAGAGCCATATCTTAGCAGATTTTATCACCAAACTGCCATTAGCCCAGGGATACAATGCTATCTTAGTAGTATGTGACCGTTTTCAGTAAAATGGTATATTTATAGCAACAACAGAGAAAACATCAGCAGAAGGACTTGCAAAGTTGTTTCAAGATCATATATGGAAGTTGCATGGGCTTCCAGAAAGCATCATATCAGATAGAGGAGTACAGTTTGCAGTGGGAATGATGAGGGAGCTGAATAACTTGCTGGGAATCCAGATGAAACTCTTGACAGCCTATTACCCTCAAACAGATAGGGCAGACAGAAAGGATAAACCAAGAGTTAGAACAATACCTAAGGGTCTTCATTGACCATAGACAAGAATAGTGGCCAGATTGGTTAGGAATGGCAGAGTTTGCATACAATAACAAAATACATACAGCAACAAAAATGTTGCCATTCAAAGCAAACTATGGTCAAGATCCAAGGATGGGATTTGAGGGAGAAGAAAAGAGAAGTATGAAGCAGCAGGAAAATTCGTAGAAAGGATGAAGAAAATCCAGAAGGAAGCAAAAGCAGTACTAGGGAAAAGCATAGGAGGAAATGAAAGAAGTTTGCAAACAGAAAGCAAGGGGAGGGAGAGGAATACAGAGTAGGGGACTTAGTACTGCTAAGTATAAAGGACTTAAAATGGCAGATGAAAGGGAGAAGATCAGAAAAGTTAACAGAGCATTTTGTGGGCCCCTACAAAGTCAAGGGAATTGTCTCTAGTAATGCAATAGAATTAGAACTACCTAAGTCTATTAAAATATACCCTGTAGTTAACTAAGTAGAGTACGCTCTATAAACTACAGGTAGAGGGACAGAAGAAGATACTGCCAAAACTGCTCATCATTGAAGGACAGAGGAATTTGAAGTAGAGAAAATCTTAAACAAAAGAACAATTAGGGGAAAGGAAAAGTTTCTGGTAAGGTGGAAGGGATACATGGCAGAAGAGGATACTTGGAAGAATAGAGAAAACTTGGAAAATGCAAAAGAGTTGGTAGAAGAGTTTGAGGAAGTACAGGGAACTAAGGTAACAAGAGCTGGGAGAAGAAGAAAAGGAATTTAGTCGAGAATTACCAAGGGAGTTCACAGCAAAATTGTTATATAGCTGGGGAAAAAAAAGGTACAAAAGAGAAAGGGAAAAGAGGTAGGATGAGAACTGGAATCAATGGAAAAATTCCTTGGGACAAGAAAACATAAAGGGAGGGCCATTATCACAAATGGCCACTTACTGATTTGTGAGTTGATGATTTAATAATCAAAAGGCTCAAAAAAGCAAAGTTTAGACAGTAGCAAAAGATGTTGTTAAGTCTGAGGTTTATCCTCAGACATACAGTTCTTAAATACATGATTGTGGTGGTCTGTGCACAAGAACTGCCTACCACATGATCACTACCTATTGTTCTACATATAGGAGTGCTATTGTTCTTGAAATAGAGATAACCTAACTATCTTAGGGCAGTCCTTTGTTCAATTCAAGGACAGATGATAATCTATGGGTAAAAGATCAGTGTCATGTGCAAACATTGAGGACCTTGTATCTCCATGGGATCTTATTGCCTTGGGATCTATTTATAGCTGAAAGAAGTGCATTGAAGAGAGTGATCTACTGATAACTCAGTGAATACTGATCGCTTTGAGATGTTTTTGGTACTGTTTAAAAGGTCTTCTTAAGGGCTTTTGGTGGCCATTTAGATCGTTGAAATCGGTCAAGTATTCCTGGAGTTATGGTCTGAATAAAGTTTGTGACAGCCATGTTATAAGAGCCCTAAAAAGGGAATAGTTTCCCAAGCATTTAAACACTTGATCCAAAACCTCAAGATATACAATAGGGTTGAGATATAGATAGTGTGGGAACTAAAGTCACATGACAAGGTCAAGTGACCATGGAACATTCTAGAAGGGCATGTGATCATGGATTAGTAGTATAGCCACTGTAAAAGTAGTATAAGTAGAAGACCAATCCAATGAAGAACTCCATTGAGTTCTTCTTGAACATCTATCTAGGGTGATCACTAAGGGCATTTACTGTCTATTGATAACAAAGAGACTGAAGAAGTAAGGCAACAGAAAGAAGAAAATGATGAAAAGGAGTTCTCAAGGGAACTCCCAGGAAGGTTTACAGCAAAAATACTATGGGGGTGGTCAAATAAGGAATATGAAAGATAGAGGGAAAAAAGATGGGAGGAAAACTGGAGACAATAGAAAAATTCCTTAGGATGAGATCACTTGAAGAGGGAGCTGTGTTATAAGATGACTTCCAAGAAGGAAACTATTTCTCATACATTCATCAACTTGATGGGAAACATCCAAGAATACAATATGGGAAAGATATAAATAGCATGGGAAGGATTATATAAGATATAGATAGTTCTTAGTAAAGGTCATGTGATTGTAGGAGATAGGCACACAGACCATCTAATATTTGTATAAGTACCTAGTGGAATCCAACAAAGAACTCTATCAAGTTCTTCCTGAACAATCACCTTGGTTGAGCTCTAAGTCTTCATGACTCCATGCTAACACAGATTACATCTTACTAAGTCAATAATTAATAAGAATTTTACTATAACTAATAGCTCAGAATCTATCTGACTCTTTCTGAGTTAGTGTCGCATGTGTGTATATCTCTATGGTTTGTCCATAATATTAGCTAGGGCTTAGGGTAGTATAAAGCTATGTTCCATGGAGTTCTATGAAAACCTTTGGAAGTTTAACTGATATTGTACCCAAGACCTATGCCCAAATATAGAGAGATTTCCCCTATCAATTAGTCCATCACTGATCTACTGAGAGCATCAAAGGCCCCACAGATCCAGGATATCAATCATGTTCATGTAAGTATTTC
>JAHTMQ010000410.1:0-14439 GCA_019327925.1 Leucocoprinus sp. KB1807203
AATTATTTCATTTAGTTAGTTTAACTTAATAAAATTAGTATTTTACAGTGTCTAATTAAAGTATTTCATGTACTTAATTTTTAATATAAAGTTATAGAACTATTTACTTACTTTAAATATTTAGATTATAACATTTTTAATAGATAAATTATTACCATAAAAACTTTATGTTTTTTGTTTTTTTTAAACTGTCTTAAATAAATAAAAAGTTTAGAATTAAATTATTAATTAAAATTAATTAAGTTTGGCATGTATTCTTACTATACTGGGACATCTGTGGTTAAATTTTATCGACCTCATTATTTTTTAATTTTCTTGTATTTTTTTTTCTATAGGTTTTCCACGTTTTATACACGCTCTAATAATTATTATTTTTAATATTAAATTTTTTAAAAGTTTTAATTTGTATTATATTTTATATGAAGTAACATACATGACCCGACTTTTATTTTGGCATTTAACTTTAAACATAATTAAATATGTGACTATACCCATATAGCTTCGATTTTCTCCCTCATTATATGATTAATTTTATTATAAGTTATATTTTATTTTGTAAATTTTTGATGTGATTCTGTTCCATCTTATCCTTTATTCTATTTTAATATTTTTAAATAATATATAAAGTTAATTTATTTTATTTTTATTTGACATTATTGGCGATTTACTCCATCTGTCTCTTTTTTAAATAGATAATAAAATTTTAATGTTTTTTCTTTTTATTGCAGTTTTTGCCTAAAAGATAAGTTTTTGCTGTTTATTTATAAAAAATAAAGAACTAAAGTAAATTTTATTTAATAATTTAAGTAATTTAGATCCTATTATTTCATTTAAGGCTTTTTATTTTATTAGTAGTTTAGTAGTATAAGTCCTCTTAAATTAATATATTTATTTATAAAGTAGAAATAGTGTTAAGCAACAAAAACTTAAATTATTTAAGTGCTTAAATATATCTATTTTAGTTAAATAACTTCCCTATGGAGGGCGATTTAATAGGTGAACTTAAATATAACCTTATTTATACTTAGACTTTTATCTGACAAATTTCTTTTATAAATAAAGCACTTATAAATTATTTTATTAGTCTTAGATATATACGTAGGAATTAGAGCAAATCCTTATTTATCTATAAATATATATAGATTGAATGGTTTTTATTATTAGATTTAGATGACTTAAATACAACAAAATAAATATTACGTAAATCTATTTATGATCTTGAGAGATATATATATCTATATAATCGACTTACAAATCAGGACAAAAGGACTTAAAATTTACATGAATTAGGTTAATCTATTTATGATCTTGATAATTAATATTGGCTTTTTACTTATGAATAGATAATAGAGTTTTATTTTTAAATTATGTTATTTATCGAATCTTTTGATTATGTGTAAAATATTTCAAATCTTCGTAGCATATTATAAATTTTATTCCATTATTCCGAATTTATATTACGGTAGCTTGTCAAAATTTTTAGCTATTTGAGTAGTGCTCATGCTTTCTATTAATACGTAAATCCAATGGGTTATGGCGCTTTGATGCTGGCCCTGGAAGACTTTGTCCAGTTTTTGTATTCTAGTGCTTTCTTTGCTTTTTTAGCTTGCTTCCGGAGTGTCCTACTTGTTTAAGCAGTAGCTCATGGTGTCGGAGACGTATGTTACTTATTAGAAGACTTAAGGCTAAGGCGGCGAAACTTGAAATCTTGATGTTGTCGGTTTTTATTTTTTACCCCGTTTATGCTTAAAACTAGGCTTTTAGGTTATTATTAGCTTATTCATCGGATTCGCGGACTATATCTATTCATAATAGGTTTTTATACGTTAGCTTTAAATTTTTAGCTGGTAGATATTTCTTAACACCTCCTAAATATCTCATGTAAACTTTAAATAATTATAAAATATAATCAATAAATTATCGTAATGTTCCGCTCTTTCTATTAGGCCTTACGAGCTAAAGGCAGATGGTTTTCGGCGTTCCATTGTGTAGGTTTACGGCACGTGCTTGCATGCTTTTCCGGATGTTCTATTGTCGGTTTATAAATTAATCCTAGGAATTTTAAATATATCTTTCAGATTCCGGCTTTTATTACTTTACAACTTTTCGTTAAGTGAGGTATTATTCCGGATTCGGGTGGAAACTGTACTTTTTTCTTTACGATGGTATGGCTTGTCACTTTAGAAAATTCCGTAATCCGCAGATTGGTTTATTTCTAGATCGGACGTTATTCGCTAATAAGTATTTTGTTTATTATTATATTACTTAAAGTTGGGGGATAGTGGGATCCTTGGCGATACTCCATAATAGTAGCAGTAGGGCTTTTTACTTTTTGGCTAGAGAGTAGGTGTGAGATTTTCCTGCTGGGTAGAATAAGGTTTCATGCTAGATTTTTAGAGTATTTTTTAGGATTGGCTGCTTCAGGTTAAGTTATTATTTAAGCGGTTTATTGGTGCTTGCATATAGAGGCAGGGTTCTATTGATTTTTTCTATTTTTTTTTGATTAGAGGTTCGGGATAGCCCATCTTTTGCATCGTTTTATTTAAGTACTCTAGATTGATACTATCAAAGAATTTTGCTAGATCGAATTCATATATATATTTTTGAATGTTGTACTTATTTTGTTGCTTGGGTTGTTTGTTCCTTGTTTTTATATAGCAGTGTTGATAAGGACTGTAAATTTGTTTGTTGTACTCTTGTAACTTTTAATACTTTACTTACTTAGGGTCATTCGCAAGAACATGTAGGAGGTTCTATTATTCTTGCAGAAGTAATTCTTAAACTTTCACTGTATGGTTTTCTACGAGTAATAATACCTATTATACCTGATGCTACTATTTATTTTAATCCTCTAATACAAACATTTGCTGTTATTACAATTATTTGTTTTTAAGAATAATTAAAATTAATTAATATATATTATAAGTATATATAAGATTTTATAAAAAATATAATTAAATATAATTTATCATATTATATAATTAATAAATTTAAAAGTTTATTTCTTATTTTTTCTTTTATTTAAAATAATCACTTAAGACGAATTAGTAATAAAAACAAGCTACAAAATGAGTTTACTTAATTCTACCAATATTTATAAAAAAAATAAAATTGGCTGTTACTTTTCTGGAGTTCAATTCTTACAAGAAAAGCATTTGGTGCAACGTTATATTTGGCAGCAGAACAATAAAAAAAAGAAAACATTTTGGGATGATTACCATTATGATTTAACTGGAAAGATTGTTTTGAATGATTCTTTAATTAAAGCTGCTATTGATTCTTTTTGAATGAAAATAGTTAGTGAAATTAAAGATGATCACATCATCGCGTTATTTAGAATTCAAACTCAAGATAATATAATCTGAACTATTGGTAATTTAATAAGCTTATCAAAAGAAGATAAGAAATATTATTATGATTACATAATAAATAGATTATATATCAAGGATGACGAATACAGGAATGTTAATTTAACTAAAATTATTTTTAGCTTCGGTATTAGAAATGGGATTATTGAGAAGAAAAAACTAATCAATGAATATATTGATAAAGATTTAACTATTCAAAAACAATTATATAGAAAATATAAATTACCTATTACTATGGATCCTTTAAAATATGGTAAATTAATTATCTTAGAAAAAGGTGATCAAGGTAATAGTTACTATATGAAACTTACCCCATTAACTTTTGCCAAAATTATTTCTACTGATACTCTAAAAAACGATGTCATTATATATAGAAAAGGTATTCCAATTCTTGAGTATAACGATACCCATATAATTAAAGATGGTATAAACTATTTAGTCAGAAATATAAATAGTAATAAGTACTATTACCAATTAGATGGTAATTTAGCTTTAGTGTGTATTAACAAATTATGTAAATTCATAAAACCATTACCACAAAAGAAGTCAATAAAATTGAATAATAAATTTATCACTCTTGATATTGAAACTAGAGTTATAGATGGTAAACATATACCTTATTTAATATCTTGGTTTAAAGATACAAGTAAAAATAATGGAACCTTTTATTTAAAGGATTATAATAATCCAGATGAAATGATCAAAGCTTGTATTTTAGAACTTTGTAGATTTAAATTTAATTACCATAAAATATATATTCATAACTTTGCTAATTTTGATGGTATTTTTTTATTAAAAAATTTAACTGATTTATCTAATGATGTTAATGTTATAATTAATAATGGTAAATTAATTAGTATTGAATTTAAATTTAAAAAAGAACATTGGAAAAATCCTATGGTTTTAAGTTTTAGAGATAGCTATCAAATATTACCAGCTAGTTTAAGAAAATTAGCGAAATCATTTGATGTTACAACTCAAAAAACAATATTTCCATATAATTTTGTTAATAATCCTAATCTTGATCTTCTTTATATTGGGAAAGTCCCTGCTTATGAATATTTTGTTAATTTAACTTATGATGAATATGTTCTTTATTGTGAACAATTTAAAAATAAACAGTGGTCATTACATGATGAATCTATCAAATATTGTTTAGAGGATTGTAAAGCCTTACATGAAGTTATTTCAAAATTTAACTCATTTTATTTGAAATTATTTAAATTAAACATTAATGAGGCTCCTACTATTAGTTCCCATGCTTTCAAGTTATATAGATCAAATTTTATGCCAATGAATTTAATTCCAATGGTGTATGGAGACGAATATGATTTCAATAAAATTTCTTATACTGGTGGATCTACTGATATGTTTATACCAACTAATTCTAATGGTGAACTAATATATGGTTATGATGTTAATTCATTATATCCCTATATTATGAAAAACTGTCTAATGCCTGTTGGTGAGAAAATATATTTTGAAGGTGATATTAGGAAAATAAATCCGGATGCATTTGGCTTCTTCTATTGTGAAGTTGAGGCTCCAAAAAACTTATTGCACCCTATAATACAATTACATGTAAAAACTAAAGGTGGTTTAAGAACATTGGCACCAACTGGTACATTTCAAGTTGTAATTTTTTCTCCAGAAATGGATAATGCGATTAAATTAGGTTATAAATTTAAGATACTTAAAGGTTACACTTATAATAGTAAAATTATATTTAGTAACTACGTTGAGAATTTATATAAAATTAGATCGGAATATTATAAAGATCATCCTATGAACTATATTGCTAAATTATTCTTAAATAGCTTATATGGTAGATTTGGTATGAAGGATATTTTTGATACTACTTTACTGTTAGATGCTGAGAAATACGATGAATTTACTGACAATATAGATTCTAAACCTTACTTCATTAATGATATTATTAAGTTAAATAATAAATTTTTAATTAAATTTGAAAATAAGGTAAAAAGCTATAATAATTTAGAGTATAATGTTAATGTTGCTATTGCATCTGCTATTACTTCTTATGCGAGAATTTACATGAGTCAATTTAAGAACAACTCAAAGATAAAATTATTTTATACAGATACCGATTCTATTTTTACTAATTTAAATTCTAATGAAATGAGTAAGATTTTCCCTGGGATAGTTAATAATAAGGAATTAGGTAAATTAAAATTGGAAAGTGTTTCAAAAAAAGGAATATTTTTAGCTCCTAAATGTTATGCTTTACAAACTGTAGATAATAAATTTATGTTTAAAGTTAAAGGTTTAATAAATAAAACTGATGTAAATATAAATGATTTTATTAATTTACTTAAAAAAGATTCATTAATCAAAAAGAATCAAACTAAATGGTATAAATCATTATCTCAAGGAACAATAGCTTTATTAGAACAAAGTTACACATTGAAAACTACCGATAACAAAAGAAAGTTAATTTACAACTCGAATAAAAAACTAATAGCTACAAAACCGTATAATTTATTGAATAATGAACTTGCATTAAGTTAACTATTTTTATTTATAAATTTATTTTACTAATAATACAGTTATTTCCTGTATCTCTGTTTAGTAATGAATCCCCACTCAAACCCCCTTGCACTCAAAGCCCCTGTTAAAACAATCTTTTGCACAAAAAAGTAATTTAGCTGTTTTAAAAACTACTTTAAGATAACAAATTAATACTACCATAAGATAATACTTATTAGAGTTATTAAATTTAAAAAGTTTTTATTTTATGAAATTATCTAAAAAAGATTTGAATATTAGTTATTTTTGCTTGCTGTATTATTGGAGTTATTGCTTTAGTCTTATTTTCTGTTATTTTTATAAAAAGTTTTAAGATTTTCTTGTGCTTGTGCTTGTGTCTTGTTGGTAGTAATGCTTGTTTTTATTTCTTGTTTCTTATTTAATTTTAGCTATTTTTGTATCTTTTGTTTGGTTTATTGGATTTATTACCAGTTTTTCTTTTATTTTTCTTTTTGTGTGTTTTGTGTTTGTTATTTTTTGTTGCTATTTTTGCTTGAAATATAATTTTTTTGTTTATTTTTAGTTGTTTTTTTGATGTTTTTTTATTTTTTTATTTTTCTTTGTGAGGCTTCGGTCTTTTAAATCATTCGTTATTTTATTTGTGGTAGATATAATTAGAAAACCCTAATTTTTTGTTATTTTTGATATAGGTTTTAATCCAGTTTGTTTTGTTTTGTGTTTTATTTTGATATTCTTTAACTTTTGTTGCTAACATTGCCATGTTTTTTATTTTAAATATATATGTAATTTATTTTATGTATTTGTTGTTGATGTTTTTGTTTTTATTTGTATTTACTAAGGTATTTTAAGTTATAATTATCCTTTATGTTTTATTTATTTTGTTACTTTTATCTAATGTTAGCCCTTACTATATTTTATATTATTAACAGATATTTTTATCTCCGATCTTTTATTAGAAGGAGTTAAGGTAAATTATCTTCTTAATCTCTATTATTTAAGCTATTATACTACTATGTTCTCCAAGCAAGTCTATCTGTTATTTTAATTTAACTAACCTAAAGTAATACAAATGTGGGAATACAAGTAGTTAAAACTTATAAACTAATATATATACTATCTCTATTTTTACAGCTACTCTCACAATACAAATCCTCTCCTCTCAAATAATTAATAAACCTACACTAAATAGAGTCCTCTAATCAATATACCTAATAAGTCCCCAGTAAACCTAGAAACACACTATATACCTTTAGTCTATTATCCTATTATATCCAACAGATCATATTCACTCCTCTAACTAGAGTGCACCAAAGGTAAAAAATTCTCTCGAGCCTTAGTACTAAGGCTCGAGAGAATTTTTTACCTTTGGTGCACTCTAGTTAGAGGAGTGAATATGATCTGTTGGATATAATAGGATAATAGACTAAAGGTATATAGTGTGTTTCTAGGTTTACTGGGGACTTATTAGGTATATTGATTAGAGGACTCTATTTAGTGTAGGTTTATTAATTATTTGAGAGGAGAGGATTTGTATTGTGAGAGTAGCTGTAAAAATAGAGATAGTATATATATTAGTTTATAAGTTTTAACTACTTGTATTCCCACATTTGTATTACTTTAGGTTAGTTAAATTAAAATAACAGATAGACTTGCTTGGAGAACATAGTAGTATAATAGCTTAAATAATAGAGATTAAGAAGATAATTTACCTTAACTCCTTCTAATAAAAGATCGGAGATAAAAATATCTGTTAATAATATAAAATATAGTAAGGGCTAACATTAGATAAAAGTAACAAAATAAATAAAACATAAAGGATAATTATAACTTAAAATACCTTAGTAAATACAAATAAAAACAAAAACATCAACAACAAATACATAAAATAAATTACATATATATTTAAAATAAAAAACATGGCAATGTTAGCAACAAAAGTTAAAGAATATCAAAATAAAACACAAAACAAAACAAACTGGATTAAAACCTATATCAAAAATAACAAAAAATTAGGGTTTTCTAATTATATCTACCACAAATAAAATAACGAATGATTTAAAAGACCGAAGCCTCACAAAGAAAAATAAAAAAATAAAAAAACATCAAAAAAACAACTAAAAATAAACAAAAAAATTATATTTCAAGCAAAAATAGCAACAAAAAATAACAAACACAAAACACACAAAAAGAAAAATAAAAGAAAAACTGGTAATAAATCCAATAAACCAAACAAAAGATACAAAAATAGCTAAAATTAAATAAGAAACAAGAAATAAAAACAAGCATTACTACCAACAAGACACAAGCACAAGCACAAGAAAATCTTAAAACTTTTTATAAAAATAACAGAAAATAAGACTAAAGCAATAACTCCAATAATACAGCAAGCAAAAATAACTAATATTCAAATCTTTTTTAGATAATTTCATAAAATAAAAACTTTTTAAATTTAATAACTCTAATAAGTATTATCTTATGGTAGTATTAATTTGTTATCTTAAAGTAGTTTTTAAAACAGCTAAATTACTTTTTTGTGCAAAAGATTGTTTTAACAGGGGCTTTGAGTGCAAGGGGGTTTGAGTGGGGATTCATTACTAAACAGAGATACAGGAAATAACTGTATTATTAGTAAAATAAATTTATAAATAAAAATAGTTAACTTAATGCAAGTTCATTATTCAATAAATTATACGGTTTTGTAGCTATTAGTTTTTTATTCGAGTTGTAAATTAACTTTCTTTTGTTATCGGTAGTTTTCAATGTGTAACTTTGTTCTAATAAAGCTATTGTTCCTTGAGATAATGATTTATACCATTTAGTTTGATTCTTTTTGATTAATGAATCTTTTTTAAGTAAATTAATAAAATCATTTATATTTACATCAGTTTTATTTATTAAACCTTTAACTTTAAACATAAATTTATTATCTACAGTTTGTAAAGCATAACATTTAGGAGCTAAAAATATTCCTTTTTTTGAAACACTTTCCAATTTTAATTTACCTAATTCCTTATTATTAACTATCCCAGGGAAAATCTTACTCATTTCATTAGAATTTAAATTAGTAAAAATAGAATCGGTATCTGTATAAAATAATTTTATCTTTGAGTTGTTCTTAAATTGACTCATGTAAATTCTCGCATAAGAAGTAATAGCAGATGCAATAGCAACATTAACATTATACTCTAAATTATTATAGCTTTTTACCTTATTTTCAAATTTAATTAAAAATTTATTATTTAACTTAATAATATCATTAATGAAGTAAGGTTTAGAATCTATATTGTCAGTAAATTCATCGTATTTCTCAGCATCTAACAGTAAAGTAGTATCAAAAATATCCTTCATACCAAATCTACCATATAAGCTATTTAAGAATAATTTAGCAATATAGTTCATAGGATGATCTTTATAATATTCCGATCTAATTTTATATAAATTCTCAACGTAGTTACTAAATATAATTTTACTATTATAAGTGTAACCTTTAAGTATCTTAAATTTATAACCTAATTTAATCGCATTATCCATTTCTGGAGAAAAAATTACAACTTGAAATGTACCAGTTGGTGCCAATGTTCTTAAACCACCTTTAGTTTTTACATGTAATTGTATTATAGGGTGCAATAAGTTTTTTGGAGCCTCAACTTCACAATAGAAGAAGCCAAATGCATCCGGATTTATTTTCCTAATATCACCTTCAAAATATATTTTCTCACCAACAGGCATTAGACAGTTTTTCATAATATAGGGATATAATGAATTAACATCATAACCATATATTAGTTCACCATTAGAATTAGTTGGTATAAACATATCAGTAGATCCACCAGTATAAGAAATTTTATTGAAATCATATTCGTCTCCATACACCATTGGAATTAAATTCATTGGCATAAAATTTGATCTATATAACTTGAAAGCATGGGAACTAATAGTAGGAGCCTCATTAATGTTTAATTTAAATAATTTCAAATAAAATGAGTTAAATTTTGAAATAACTTCATGTAAGGCTTTACAATCCTCTAAACAATATTTGATAGATTCATCATGTAATGACCACTGTTTATTTTTAAATTGTTCACAATAAAGAACATATTCATCATAAGTTAAATTAACAAAATATTCATAAGCAGGGACTTTCCCAATATAAAGAAGATCAAGATTAGGATTATTAACAAAATTATATGGAAATATTGTTTTTTGAGTTGTAACATCAAATGATTTCGCTAATTTTCTTAAACTAGCTGGTAATATTTGATAGCTATCTCTAAAACTTAAAACCATAGGATTTTTCCAATGTTCTTTTTTAAATTTAAATTCAATACTAATTAATTTACCATTATTAATTATAACATTAACATCATTAGATAAATCAGTTAAATTTTTTAATAAAAAAATACCATCAAAATTAGCAAAGTTATGAATATATATTTTATGGTAATTAAATTTAAATCTACAAAGTTCTAAAATACAAGCTTTGATCATTTCATCTGGATTATTATAATCCTTTAAATAAAAGGTTCCATTATTTTTACTTGTATCTTTAAACCAAGATATTAAATAAGGTATATGTTTACCATCTATAACTCTAGTTTCAATATCAAGAGTGATAAATTTATTATTCAATTTTATTGACTTCTTTTGTGGTAATGGTTTTATG
Source organism: Leucocoprinus sp. KB1807203 (assembly GCA_019327925.1). Taxonomy (NCBI): domain Eukaryota; kingdom Fungi; phylum Basidiomycota; class Agaricomycetes; order Agaricales; family Agaricaceae; genus Leucocoprinus; species Leucocoprinus sp. KB1807203. The sequence continues at coordinate 10,540 of JAHTMQ010000410.1, forward strand.
AATTTACATAATTTGTTAATACACACTAAAGCTAAATTACCATCTAATTGGTAATAGTACTTATTACTATTTATATTTCTGACTAAATAGTTTATACCATCTTTAATTATATGGGTATCGTTATACTCAAGAATTGGAATACCTTTTCTATATATAATGACATCGTTTTTTAGAGTATCAGTAGAAATAATTTTGGCAAAAGTTAATGGGGTAAGTTTCATATAGTAACTATTACCTTGATCACCTTTTTCTAAGATAATTAATTTACCATATTTTAAAGGATCCATAGTAATAGGTAATTTATATTTTCTATATAATTGTTTTTGAATAGTTAAATCTTTATCAATATATTCATTGATTAGTTTTTTCTTCTCAATAATCCCATTTCTAATACCGAAGCTAAAAATAATTTTAGTTAAATTAACATTCCTGTATTCGTCATCCTTGATATATAATCTATTTATTATGTAATCATAATAATATTTCTTATCTTCTTTTGATAAGCTTATTAAATTACCAATAGTTCAGATTATATTATCTTGAGTTTGAATTCTAAATAACGCGATGATGTGATCATCTTTAATTTCACTAACTATTTTCATTCAAAAAGAATCAATAGCAGCTTTAATTAAAGAATCATTCAAAACAATCTTTCCAGTTAAATCATAATGGTAATCATCCCAAAATGTTTTCTTTTTTTTATTGTTCTGCTGCCAAATATAACGTTGCACCAAATGCTTTTCTTGTAAGAATTGAACTCCAGAAAAGTAACAGCCAATTTTATTTTTTTTATAAATATTGGTAGAATTAAGTAAACTCATTTTGTAGCTTGTTTTTATTACTAATTCGTCTTAAGTGATTATTTTAAATAAAAGAAAAAATAAGAAATAAACTTTTAAATTTATTAATTATATAATATGATAAATTATATTTAATTATATTTTTTATAAAATCTTATATATACTTATAATATATATTAATTAATTTTAATTATTCTTAAAAACAAATAATTGTAATAACAGCAAATGTTTGTATTAGAGGATTAAAATAAATAGTAGCATCAGGTATAATAGGTATTATTACTCGTAGAAAACCATACAGTGAAAGTTTAAGAATTACTTCTGCAAGAATAATAGAACCTCCTACATGTTCTTGCGAATGACCCTAAGTAAGTAAAGTATTAAAAGTTACAAGAGTACAACAAACAAATTTACAGTCCTTATCAACACTGCTATATAAAAACAAGGAACAAACAACCCAAGCAACAAAATAAGTACAACATTCAAAAATATATATATGAATTCGATCTAGCAAAATTCTTTGATAGTATCAATCTAGAGTACTTAAATAAAACGATGCAAAAGATGGGCTATCCCGAACCTCTAATCAAAAAAAAATAGAAAAAATCAATAGAACCCTGCCTCTATATGCAAGCACCAATAAACCGCTTAAATAATAACTTAACCTGAAGCAGCCAATCCTAAAAAATACTCTAAAAATCTAGCATGAAACCTTATTCTACCCAGCAGGAAAATCTCACACCTACTCTCTAGCCAAAAAGTAAAAAGCCCTACTGCTACTATTATGGAGTATCGCCAAGGATCCCACTATCCCCCAACTTTAAGTAATATAATAATAAACAAAATACTTATTAGCGAATAACGTCCGATCTAGAAATAAACCAATCTGCGGATTACGGAATTTTCTAAAGTGACAAGCCATACCATCGTAAAGAAAAAAGTACAGTTTCCACCCGAATCCGGAATAATACCTCACTTAACGAAAAGTTGTAAAGTAATAAAAGCCGGAATCTGAAAGATATATTTAAAATTCCTAGGATTAATTTATAAACCGACAATAGAACATCCGGAAAAGCATGCAAGCACGTGCCGTAAACCTACACAATGGAACGCCGAAAACCATCTGCCTTTAGCTCGTAAGGCCTAATAGAAAGAGCGGAACATTACGATAATTTATTGATTATATTTTATAATTATTTAAAGTTTACATGAGATATTTAGGAGGTGTTAAGAAATATCTACCAGCTAAAAATTTAAAGCTAACGTATAAAAACCTATTATGAATAGATATAGTCCGCGAATCCGATGAATAAGCTAATAATAACCTAAAAGCCTAGTTTTAAGCATAAACGGGGTAAAAAATAAAAACCGACAACATCAAGATTTCAAGTTTCGCCGCCTTAGCCTTAAGTCTTCTAATAAGTAACATACGTCTCCGACACCATGAGCTACTGCTTAAACAAGTAGGACACTCCGGAAGCAAGCTAAAAAAGCAAAGAAAGCACTAGAATACAAAAACTGGACAAAGTCTTCCAGGGCCAGCATCAAAGCGCCATAACCCATTGGATTTACGTATTAATAGAAAGCATGAGCACTACTCAAATAGCTAAAAATTTTGACAAGCTACCGTAATATAAATTCGGAATAATGGAATAAAATTTATAATATGCTACGAAGATTTGAAATATTTTACACATAATCAAAAGATTCGATAAATAACATAATTTAAAAATAAAACTCTATTATCTATTCATAAGTAAAAAGCCAATATTAATTATCAAGATCATAAATAGATTAACCTAATTCATGTAAATTTTAAGTCCTTTTGTCCTGATTTGTAAGTCGATTATATAGATATATATATCTCTCAAGATCATAAATAGATTTACGTAATATTTATTTTGTTGTATTTAAGTCATCTAAATCTAATAATAAAAACCATTCAATCTATATATATTTATAGATAAATAAGGATTTGCTCTAATTCCTACGTATATATCTAAGACTAATAAAATAATTTATAAGTGCTTTATTTATAAAAGAAATTTGTCAGATAAAAGTCTAAGTATAAATAAGGTTATATTTAAGTTCACCTATTAAATCGCCCTCCATAGGGAAGTTATTTAACTAAAATAGATATATTTAAGCACTTAAATAATTTAAGTTTTTGTTGCTTAACACTATTTCTACTTTATAAATAAATATATTAATTTAAGAGGACTTATACTACTAAACTACTAATAAAATAAAAAGCCTTAAATGAAATAATAGGATCTAAATTACTTAAATTATTAAATAAAATTTACTTTAGTTCTTTATTTTTTATAAATAAACAGCAAAAACTTATCTTTTAGGCAAAAACTGCAATAAAAAGAAAAAACATTAAAATTTTATTATCTATTTAAAAAAGAGACAGATGGAGTAAATCGCCAATAATGTCAAATAAAAATAAAATAAATTAACTTTATATATTATTTAAAAATATTAAAATAGAATAAAGGATAAGATGGAACAGAATCACATCAAAAATTTACAAAATAAAATATAACTTATAATAAAATTAATCATATAATGAGGGAGAAAATCGAAGCTATATGGGTATAGTCACATATTTAATTATGTTTAAAGTTAAATGCCAAAATAAAAGTCGGGTCATGTATGTTACTTCATATAAAATATAATACAAATTAAAACTTTTAAAAAATTTAATATTAAAAATAATAATTATTAGAGCGTGTATAAAACGTGGAAAACCTATAGAAAAAAAAATACAAGAAAATTAAAAAATAATGAGGTCGATAAAATTTAACCACAGATGTCCCAGTATAGTAAGAATACATGCCAAACTTAATTAATTTTAATTAATAATTTAATTCTAAACTTTTTATTTATTTAAGACAGTTTAAAAAAAACAAAAAACATAAAGTTTTTATGGTAATAATTTATCTATTAAAAATGTTATAATCTAAATATTTAAAGTAAGTAAATAGTTCTATAACTTTATATTAAAAATTAAGTACATGAAATACTTTAATTAGACACTGTAAAATACTAATTTTATTAAGTTAAACTAACTAAATGAAATAATTTAATCATTTTT
>JAHTMQ010000411.1:0-50087 GCA_019327925.1 Leucocoprinus sp. KB1807203
TTTGAACCCCCTTGTCTTTACATCTCCCATAGTTTACATATGTTGTTACTATCTCTTCTGTCAACCATCCTCTCTCAAGCAGAACTGTACCTTCTGGAGGTATGCTCCCCTCCTCACAATATTCCTGTGCTTTTTTCTATGTGAGACATGCCAGTCTCCTCTCTTGCTATGCCTTTTGTAGCCTGGCCACACACACCACCTTCTTGTAAGGGTGACCAGAACAGCTCCAGGAGAAACCTTAGTATATAAATAGACTCTGGGATATGTTTACAACTCACCTCCAAGAGAAACCTCAGAGAATAGGATAAGGCTCCTGGAGGGTAATCTACACTATATATACAACTCCTCTAGTTACAGAACATCTCAGCAGTCAGGGACAGGAATGCAGAGAAGGGCAACTAATTAAATGTGAGGTAGTTATTATTTAATTAGTTGCAGGGTTGTTCTGGTGTACTACCACTAGTACATCAGGAGTGGAGTTTGGTATGGTTCCCTTATACTTCTCTCTTTTTTTTCTCTCTCTCTCTGCTACAATGTTTGGACACTTCCATTTATAGTGCCTTATCCCTCAACATCTAAAACACTTCACTTCTTCCTTCTCTCTTTCCTGCCTTCATACCTTGACCTCTTCTTTTATTCTGTATCTCATCACTTAATTTGCAAATACTTCAAACTTGTTTTTGGGGATCAGTTTTGCCTTTTCTCCTTCAATACTATTCCTATAGTTACAGGCCAGATGCCCAAACTTCCTACAATTGAAACATTCTCTCTTTTCTCTTCCTTCTAGCTCTACTCTTAATTTGGCAAGGGCCTGCTGCTGGTTGAGCATGCTACTCATTAAAGAGTTGTATTGTTTAAGAGACATGGTATTATATCCCTCAAGGTTGAATAAGGTTTTGATCTCACTAATTACTGCTACATCTGTTGGGGTACAAGATCTTCACCCAACCAGATACTTACTGCTGTACTGACTACTGCCCTAATCAAATAGTAAATGATTACCTCAAGGAGAGAGTCTCTACTCTAATAGCACCTTCCTAAGGGGTCAATGCTATTCCTCTGTGTGTATGGATAACAATATACCCCTAGCACAAGGTTTCTACTAATCAAAAAAAGATACAGATAATCTACTTGACAACACTATTCAATTGCTAGGTCAGGTCTTGAATATGATACCTGGGTTTGGTACCAAGTCTCTACCAGCAGTCCCTAACTGACTACTAAGTCCTCTTTACAGCTAGGGTCCACTATTCAAAAAGACCAGTAATCAAGCTGATTACCAATTGAGGACAATAAAAGAATAAAGTTTAGGCAGGGTTTGAAGTGAACAATGCCTGAAGTATAGAATTGAATTCTTCTATCAGTGACTGACTCAAGAACCTTAAGCTAGGGTTTAACTCAAGGTCATACTTCAGAGTTAGAAGAGAATTCAATAGGGTTCTTGCTTAATTGCAGTCTACTATATATACAAGTACACTATTTGTTCTTGTTTAAACTACAAGCTATCCATCAGCTACCAGTTTGACTCCAGTCTATGTCTGTTCTATTTATAGTTTCTTGTCATAGTTAAGACAACTTATGACAGGTAGTAAGCAAACAGTTGGTTAGTTATATAATAAGAGTGTATCAACCAAAATTGCAAATAGACTAATTATTAGGTCTAATAGACAGGTCCAGTCATACTGTATAGATAGAAAGCATTGATTTCATTGATTAACCAAATCTGTACACTATGGAATATTAAATATGGTCCAAGGATCTGTCTACTTTGACTTATAGCACTAATAAATTGTACATTAGATTGAGTATAGTCAACAAATTTCCTACAACTTTAGTTGGGTTGTAAGCTTGTACCAAAGATAATTCCAGATCTCCTATCTTCACCTGCAAGGGTTAGGAATTGTGGTACCCTGTGTAAGAACTTAGACTGTGACACCTTAGAACTACTCCTGGTCCAAGTTAACAAGGAGAACTCAATAGAGTTCCCATTCAATTACTATATACGACTTATACACATTCTGTATTTACTTCTATATATAAAGTCCTGTATATCTCTTTTGAGTTATTCCCTCTCATGTATCCATTGATTATTTAATTAAATGAAAAAGAAAAGAAAAAAATATAAATAATGCCTTAGCCATTTTGGCCATGTCATGATACTCTATGAGTAATAATTTCAGGAGGTTTAGGTTTCTATTTTGTATCAAACCCACCTTTTTGATAAAACTGTCTTTCTTTACCTCTGCCTGATCAAAAATAGCAACAACAATCAAAGGAGAATCATACTAGAGTCTTGGCTCAATATTGCTCTTGGAATGTCTATTGTCTATCAAGCATCTCTCAGAGGAGGCAGGGCAATAAAGATAGTATATAGTTGAAGCTCAACAATCAACAGGCAAGAAGTCCAAACAAAGTGAGTCATTATATTAATAATAAAATCTACCAGATACACACCTGAAGTCTAAACAAAGTGAGTCAAACTTTAGTATAATGATAAGTACAGTTATATATGGCTATAAAAATTGTTGTGATAACTAATAGGAAAATTTTCATAATGAAATAAAGACAAAATCAAACTAACTATAGTTCTGGCTATTGAAGAAATCCCAAAACCAGTCTTGAGTTGCACTCTTTGACACTTTTACTCAATGAGAGACCTTAACAACTCTAAGAACTTCATGAAATTTTTTGAATGCCTCATAAGGTAGAGCCTTGGTAAAGATATATATAACCATTTGATGGATAGGGATATAGTGTAATTTTATTTCATTCTTGTCAATATGTTCTCAAATAAAATAAAAGCAAATATTGATGTGCTTTGTTCTAGAGTGAGAAATAGAATTTTGGACAAGGGTCATTGCACTCTGGTTATCAGCATGTACTATGGTGGCCTGAGCTTAAGAATAACTGACTTTCTTAAGAAGTTTTTGAAGCTATACTGCCTCCTTTGTTACATTTGCTGATACCATATATTCAGCTTCAACTAAGGAGGTAGCAACAGATACCTGTTTCTTTGAAGACCAAAAGACACATCCTCTAGCTATATCAAAAAAAAACCTCCTACTAATTGCCTTGTATCAACATCACCAGCCCAATCTGAGTCAGTTCAACCAATGACATCAACAGCTTCTCTTCTATGATATCCTAAAACTAGGGAAAAATCCTGAGTGCCTTTTAGATAGCAAAAAATATGTTTTGCAGCTTCAAGATAAGGAATACTAGGATTTCCACTGAACTGAGTGATAAGGTTAACAGAGAATTGGATATCTGGGTAGGTTTGAGTGGCATATAACAATGAGCCAACCAGTAATAGATAGTAAATGCCTCTGGAGAAACTTGAGTACTCATTCAGTTCAGCTTTGGAAAATAGAGACTAGGATGTAGATAAACCATATTTGACAGCCAAGGGGATGGAGACAGGCTTTGTGTTGAGCATTCCAAACCTTGTGAAAACTTGTGTAATGTAAGCAGACTGATTAAAAGATATAAGATGATTGGAGCTATCTTGAGTGACCAGGATACCAAGTATGAACTTCAATTCACCCAGATCCATTATTTCAAAATCCTCTGACAAGTTCTGCTTGAATAAAGTGATCCCAGATATTTCTTTTCCAGCAATAGCCATATTGTCAATGTAGATCAAGACCATCAGGATAATTTTACCATGCTCCTAGAGAATATAAAGACAGTTATTGGCTATTGCACAAGTGAAGCTAAGCTTAGTCATCACCTGATGTAAGTGTTTCTTCCACTGTTGACCTGCTTGTTTCAACCCATATAGTGCCTTTCTAAGCCTCCAAAAATTTTGACCACTTCCATATTTCTTAGCAAGTCCATTAGGTACCTTCATATAAATTTCTTCATCTAAATTCTCTTGAAAATATGCTCCAACAATACCAACTTGATGAAGTTCAAGATCCAAAAATGCAGTAAGTGCCAGAAAAATTTATAGTGTTATGAATTTTGCTACTGATAAGAATATCTCTGTGAAATCTAGACCTAGCACTTACAAAAAACCTTGAGCAACAATCCAAGCCTTGAATTTTAGATGGTTTCCATGGCCATCCAACTTTTTCTTGAATACAATGCAACTGCTGACAGCTTTTTTGTTATTAGGTAATTGTTCAACTGACTCAAAAACTTGAGCTTTGACTAATTGGTTGAACTCAGACTTGATAGCTTTCTCCTACTGTTTTGAGTGAGGTGACAGTAGAGCTTCCTTCAGTGTTCTTGGTTCAGAAGTCATAGCAATAAAAGCAAATGCAGTGTTACTGAGGTAAGTAGATTGATCTTCATTATGAAACTTGGCAGGCAGTTGATAATTTCAACTCAAAGGCTCTTTTTTGGGTAGATTTTTCCACTTAGAGACCTTTTTTGGTGCAGAAGGAGGTAATAGCATCTCTTTGACAGGCTCTGTCACACCCTGGTAACACCCTGTTACATCACACTTGCTGAATGCTTATCTTAGCAAAGTCTTGTCTTGGCTATACAATAGAGCTGAACTTCTATCAGATGACTCATTTTGATAAATAGATCATATATTAAGTAGTTAGGCTATTTAGTTTCTCCTTAGCTTTGTTATCCACTAAGTCAGCTCCCATTGTCCTAGTTCTCCTCTTCTATCTCTGGAATACAGCAGTTATTTAACCTAGAGTGGGTGAGCACAAAAGGTAACACAACTTTAAAGGTTGAGGTTACACCCACCTCCCTCTCCAGAGCCTGGCTTAGAAGGAGAAGCAGATGGATGACTTTTAGGTAAGTGTACCTTAGTTGGATCAGGAGCCAAAATTGATGAAGTAGTGCTGTCTATTGATATTGTATTGTTGACTAGCTTGTTAATGTTCTCTGGAGGGAGTGGTATATTTTCAATAATAGCCAGATCACTTGGTAAGGAATCTTCAATAAAATCACCATTACAAGAGCTGATTAATTTTCCAGGAGTTTCTAGATCCTCAATACAATATCCCTTTGACTCATCTGTCTACCACCCAAGCATCCAAACCTTTACTGCTTGAGAATACAGCTTCCTATCACATACTGGTTTTGGTACATAGATCTATCCAATTGATCCAAAAATTCATAAGTAGGATACATCTGGCTTTCATCCTGTCCAGGCTTCATGGGGAACCATAGAATCCAATCTAGAGGTAAGTAATAAACTTCAAATATGAATGGCATACAGGAATACTTTTCTCCAGTACCTTAGGCTCAAACAAGCAGAATATAACATATATATGACCATCTTGAAGATAATGGCTATAGCTCTTTCAGCAATGCCATTTTTCTAAGGAAGATAGGGTAAGGTTATCTCATGAATGATACCATTGTACTAACAAAATTTGTTTATAGTTGAGTTAATAAACTCCAAACTGTTGTCACTTCACAACCTTTTAACTTTGAGCCCAGACTAATATTCCAACATAGCAATCACATCTCTAACAGCACCTCCAGCTTCCTCCTTTGACTTCAAGAGATATCCAACAGGATACTAGCAACTGACTTCAATGACAATAAGAGTATAGACATAGTCATCCCAGATCAGTACTAATATTGGACCTGTTAAGTCTATGATGACTAATTCTATCTTGCCATATTTTGTTTTGCTAGTTCCAGGCATAGATTTCCTGTAAGATTTGCCATGAGCATATCTAGTGCAAACATGATTATAATCATCAGGTACTGTGAGATCAAGTCTATTAACAAAGCCCTTCCATTCTATCAAGTCAATTGTTCTAGGGCCAATATGTTCTATTCGATAATGCCAGAGTTTTATAGATCCTTTATAAACAGAAAATGCAGTGTGATTGGTATCTTCAGTATATGTAATGAAGTACAAGAAACTACCAATATTCTTGAAAACAGCACAGAATAACTCTTGACCATCTAGTGAGATGACAATCCTATCACTTTGGCTAGAGTAAAAGTGTTAAGACTTTAGACCACAAGGGTGAATATATGCTTCAACCTTGAGCTTATATTAACACTTGATATCTCTTTATCCCTCTACAAAGGGTCTGGTTAAGGTTTTCAGAAGAGTTATATTGAAAGAATGAATATCAAGGCTTTTAGTCACACTCTGCAAGTTAGTCCTAAGACTGGATAAAATATAGGGTTCCAAGAGAAGTAGGTTTTTAGATGAACCATAGAAAGAGAGAACTTGCTATTTCCTTCTCTTTCTGGATTGTATTTATCCTAACTAGTGATATCACAAAAACTATTATCCTAAGTACTAGTAAGTAACAGTAAGTGACTAGTTGAGTCAGAGTCTATAAATAGATTAGTCTAAGGTTTCTCTATTTATCTTAAAGTTCATAACTATTATAAGATTTGTCTATAATCACCTCAAGGTTTATCTAACATTTCTCCTGTAGTCCAATATCTATAATTAGTCCAGTCAAGTCTAAAGTCCAGCCTAATCTTGATGTGCTAACATATCATTCATTACACCATCTTTGTCTTTCTTATCTTTTACTACCATTATCTCTTCTACCATCTACTTGTTATCAGTCCAGAGCTGATAATAGTAATAGTTCCAATGTAATTCCATAACAAAGAGGCTCCTTTGTATTGTAAAATACTCAAACTGACTAAATTTGCTGATTTGCCTCTACTACCTTAACTTAAGCCACCTTTCTTTCCTTTCTGAGGACATATTGGACTCTAATGACCTTTCTGACCACAGATGTAACATATATCATCAGGTTTTGGGTTAAGGGTCTTCTTTTTGAATTTTTTCTTCTTTCCAGTAGTGTTTCTATAGTTTGAAGCTCTCTGTGATTTAGCAACAAGTGCCAAATGCTTAGTCTTCCTTTTATTTTGAGTTATGCAATCATATAGACTATTCAAGCTTATCATTGCTTGAGACAAGGTGAGACTTGACCCTTTTTCAATAAGAGATATCTTGAGAACATTCCATTTGACATTGTTACTCAGAGGTAAGTGAAAAATAGCATAGACCAGCATTATATCATCCATAGTACTTTTTTCTTTGACAATCCAATGATGAATATTGATTATCTTTCCAATATGGTCAGGCATAGGGGTAACACCATCCTAGTTCATGCTCCAGATCTCTTCTACAATTGTGGAAACATTAAGGCTTTGTTGGTCTTTGATATTGATCTGATGAAAGATATTCCAGATCTTCTTTGAAGTAGACAAGTTTGCAACATGACCAGACTGAGTAGAATCAATGGAACCATTCAGTAACCCCATAACAGCACTATCCATTTGCAACTAGGTTTTGTACTACTCTCAGTCCTTTTTCTAACTCTTGTATTCTGTTGATGTTCTATTAGACAAAAGGGGGGTAGATTTGACAACAGTAGGCATATCTTCTTTACTATTGATATATAGCTATAAAAATCATGATTGAAGAGCAGACTTCATGCTAGCAGCCCAAGAGTTATAGTTGGAGCTATTGAGTTTAGGGAAATGAAGAGTATTGGATATGTTAATGTTAGTTTCAGAGATAGAGCCCATAACCTCTCAGAGGAGGCAGGCAATAAAGATAGTGTGCAGTTGAAGCTCAACAATCAACAGGCAAGTACCTGAAGTCTAAACAAAGTGAGTCATTATATTAATAATAAAATCTACCAGGTACACACCTGAAGTCCAAAAAAAGCGAGTCAAAATTCAGCATAATAGTAAGTACAGTTATATATAACTATGAAAATTGTTGTGATAACTAATAGGAAAATTTTCATAATAAAATAAAGACAAAATCAAACTAACTATGGTCCTGGCTATTGAAGAAATCCCAAAACCAGTCTCAAGTTGCATTCTTCAACAGCATCTTCTCTTTCTCCTCTATCAACTTCTTTATTTGTGCTTCCAGATTTAACAAAGCCAGTTTCTCCCATATAGTGATCTACTTGGCTTCTTCATACCTTTATATATTTAGTTTGTCTATCATACCCTGCATTGTATACTCTATTTACTGCAATACCACAACTTGTAATGTTGAGGAGTCTACCTTCAATGTCTGCTATGACAAGTGACAAGTACTTTTTTTAGAAATAAAGTAAGGTCTCAGATGTCAAACTCTTAGGTCAACAACTAATGTATTGATGTACCTTTTAGAAATAAAGTAAGATCTAAGGTAGATCATCATAAGTGATATCTTGTATAGTATAAAAGTTATGTCTCACCTCAGACATTGTGAGGATGACTGTAGCAAAGCTTCTAGGAGAATACTCAGTATATAAATACACTCCAGAGTATGTTATAACTCACCTTCCAGAAGAATACTCAGAGAATAGGATAAGGCTCCTGAAAGGGTACTTTATACTATATATACAAGTCCCTCTAGCTATAGAATATCCTGAGGATTGGGGTCAGGAATGCAGGAGTAAGCAACTAATTAAATATTATGTAATTATTGTTTAATTAGTGCAGGGTCACTTTGGTAGGCTACTACTAATGCATCAGGAGTGCAACTTAGTGTAGTTCCCTTACATTCACTCCCTCTCCAAGATTGCTGTATCTCAAAGCAACAGGTCTGGGGCAGAAAAATTGCATTAAACTTGGTCCAGCAGATGTATCTGGGAGCTCCTGGGTGTCTGCAATAGAAGTCCACCACAAGGTCTGATGTAGAAACTTTGGAGGTAGGCTCCCAGGAGTTGTGTTCATGGCCATATCCCTTCTACTTAATGAGGTATTAGAACTGTCTCTGATACTAGTAGCTGTTAAGGATCTCTTCCACTTCCCACTCCTCTTCTCTATTGATAAGTATAGGCAGAGGGTGTTCTTCTGGTTTGCAGTCTGGTATTGGATCTTTGTTAGTGTAAAGTTGTGAAGACTTAAAGCTCAACCGAGATAGTTGTTCAGAAAGAACTTGATAGAGTTCCTTGTTGAATTCCCCTAGGTATTTATACAAATATTTAGGTGATCTGTGCACCTATCTCCTATGATCACATGACTCTTACTAAGAACTGTTTATATCTTACATAATCCTTCCCATACTATTTATATCTTTCCTATGTTGTATTCTTGGATGTTTCCTATCAAGTTGATGAATGTATGAGAAATAGTTTCCCTCTTGGTTGTCTCATAACAATCTTCTGGGATGACAGACAGTTTGATGATGTTAAAGATGGGATGAAGCTGTCTTATTGAGTGTGACAACTTCAGCTTGTAGGCCATAGGTCCAACTTGTTGTTCTATGGTGAATGGACCTAGTCTTTGGTGAGAGAGCTTCTAAGAGGGTTAGGTAGTCCGGATATCCAATATGTCTAGAAATACCTTGTCTCTGGGCTTGAAGACAAGGGCTGGGGTCCTTTGTTGATTGTGATATCTTGCTATGTCTTCTTGGGCCTTCTGTATCATGGACTTGACTTCCTTAGTGGTACTTCTCATCCTCTCTGTGAACTCATTAATAGTCTCTAGGCTAGAAGGGCACTATTGCAGTTTGAATCCCATATGAGGGGTCCTTCTGGTGTCTAGCAGGAATAGAGACTATTGAGTAGAAGAGTGGATATAGTTATTATACTGGAACTCTACCATTGGAAGGAGATCATACCAGTTATTCTGTTATTTGTTCACAAAGACTCAGAGGTATTGGTCTAGCTTCTGGTTGATGCATTCTATCTGTCTGTCCATTTGAGGGTGCCAAGCAGTAGAGGAAACCAACGTGATTCCAAGAAGTCTATAGAGTTCCCAAGTGAAGAGTATGACAAACTACAGACTTCTGTCTAAGACTACTTGCCTAGGGAGTCCTACCATGTTTCTGGGACAGAGAAAGGATGGAGTTTGCCTACTGGAGGATGTTACATGGGCTTCATTCTCAAGCACAGGTCACACATTGATGTAGAAATGAAATAACAAGGGTAAGTAGAACAGGTCAGAGAGGCAAAGTCTCCAAGCTATGTCACAGTTGTGCAGAATTGAGTAGGTACTAGAGAGGTAAATCAAATAATAGAGAGCTTACAAAGATTGCTATAAAGAGACCCAATAAACCTAGAAAGTGAAATATTTTTAATATCTACTTGAGAACAAGTTCCAGTTGATTGTGGATCTTGAATATGCATATTCGTCTTATACTGTGACACTACCCTTCTTGAGCTAGTCTAGTAGCCTGGCTCACTGTTGATACAGAAGTACTGTCTAGAACTCCCATGTCCTTGTGTAAGCTCTATTTCAACTGACCATACAGTTGAAAATCTACTCCAAAAACACATAGTGAGTAGTTAAACTCCTAGTCAAGCAAATGCCCAAGTTCTCCTCAAAGTGAGATACATCTTTCAAGGAAAGTTTTATAGCGTTTTATAAAGGGACAAACAGGAAACTCAGTCACTCAGAAGTAGCAGTAGAGCTTCAGAGTAATAAAGGGAGAGAAATGATAGGGGTAAGTTGTTGTTAGATCCCTCTGCACTCCTAGAGTATATATTAGGATTACAAATCATAGAATCAACAGTTAAGAAAACAAAAGAAACATTCCAATGGCCTATTATAGTAGGGAGTAGAATGATAAGATAAGGTCCTCTTCTGATCACATAGCCAGTACTCTCTGTTCCTCCTACCCAGTCTTCTCTTAGGGCTTTCTATTGAATCCAGTCTTTGAACATGGCTTGAGGAGCCTCAAAGTCAGTATGGGTAACCTGCTCTTAAGGTCAATATCTTCATTGATCTCTTCAATTCCAACTTCCTTGACCCCTCTCTGTTGTTCTTCCATACTCCTGACCTTTTTCCTCTGCCCTGGATAGCCTTTCCTTCCTATGTACTCTGACAATGTTGCCCTCAAGAGGATAGCTTGCAATATATCTAATTATAGAGGATATCAAAAATGATCACTAAGGTCTAATAGTAACACTAAAGCCTAAACCATTAAATATAATGGCTGCCAAGTTATGACATCATTCTACCAGAGAAGACTAGTTTCCCCAAGGTTCAGATAGTCTTTGAGAGAACTTCTAGAGGGGATTTCTGGTTTATGTCTAGTACAAAATAGCTGAACAGACCCTATGAGGCTGGTATAGCAGTGGTCACAGCTACTATTCTGCTACTTGGGTAATATACACAAGTCCAAGACCAGGGGTTGAGTGGTATACAATCAGTGTCACCTTTGCTGCTTGAGCTGAATTATAGTATAGATTTGTAATAATTATTACTTAAATTACTTAAAAAGGCTGCCTAGTATGACAACATACTGACATACTGTCTGATGTACTGAGATATCTGAGACTACCAGTAGTTCCAGGATACAAGTTCTAGAGTTTTTCACTGGCCAGGGTATTCTGTGATCTTTGTGTCATGGCATAGTGGGACAATACATCTGCAAAGATCCAGGTTCTGGGGGATGTATATCTTGTCTTGGAAGCAGAGCAGACTGTCAACATTCAACCACTCCATAGAGTATACTGTTTGGCTTGAGAACTATTGGAGTTCATGAGCTGCCCAGGCTATGGGTTCTTTCTGGTCTCTACTATAGTTGCTTTTGTGGATATTAGAGAGCATGTTTCTTTCTGCCCTCTCTAGTTTGACACCTTCCAAGGCCTGGATGGTAAACATCTCTAGACAGAGAAGAGTAATGTCTTCATTGTTGGAAGTCCCTGTACTATGGTCTAGTCTCTGAGAGAGTGCATCTGGGTTTCCCATGGAATGGTCTAGATAGTGGACAAGTGTAAAGTCAAAACAAACTAAGTAGAGAAACTAGCAGACTTGACAATGGTTAAGTTTTCTGGCTATTATAAAGTACTCTAAGTTCTTGTGGTTGGTCCATATCTCCACTGGGTACTTTGCTCCTTCTAAAAAGTGTCTCCACTCCTCCAGTGCACAAATGATAGCCAACATCTCCTTGTTGTAGATCTCATAGTTCTATTCTACCAGAGACTGGAACTTGCTATAGAATGCAACAGGGTGCCATTTTTCATCTCTGGGTAGTCATTGGGAGAGGACTACTCCAGTAGCAAAATCCAAACTGTCAGCCTCGATGCAGAAGAGCTCCAAGTCCTGGGGAGACACAAGTACCAGGACACTAGTGACTGCCGCCTTAAGCACTTCAAAGGCTCTGCATTCCTTATTGCTCCAGAACCAGGGTGTGTCAGACTTTGTAAGGTCAAACAGAGGTCAGGCCAGTGCAGAGAAGTTGTGGATAAACTAGTGGTAGAAATTGGCAAATCCCAAGAAGGCTTGTATATTAGTCCAATCTTCTGGGGTGGGCCATTCTTGGACTCTGGAGATCTTGACAGGGTCCATAGACACTTTATTCTCTGAGATTATCAGACCTAAGTATTCAATCCTTATTTTCTGGAACTCATACTTCTCAGGATAGAGGAATAGCTTGTGTTTAGCAAGAATCTCCAACACTTTTTGGACAGCCTAAGCATGCTCCTCTACCATCCTGGTGAAGATAAGGATGTCATCCAAGTACACAACCATGATTCCTTCTACAATTAAATCTCAGAAGATATCATTTATCATGGTCTGAAAGATAGCTAGACTGTTAGTTATCCTAAAGAATATTACCAGAGGCTCAAAGAGTCTACAGTTTGTCTAGAAGATGGCCTTCCACTCATCTCTGGATTTAATGCACATGTTGTTGAATCCCCAGCAAACATCTAGCTTGGTGAAATACCTAGCTCTATGGAGCTGGAAGACAAGCTGGGAGATGAGGGGGAGTGGGTACCAGTTCTTGACCATTATAGAGTTCAGGGTATGATAGTCTTATACTAGCCAGAGGGAACTGTCCTTCTTTTTGATAAAGAAGACTAGTGTAGCCATGGATAACTTAGAGGGGTGGATATGACCAGTGTGTAGGTTCTCCTTCAGAAATATATCTAACTCGGTTTGCTTATCAGAGATAGAGGGTATACCTTCAATGATTTGGGCTCAGATCCCAGAATTAGCTTAATGGCATGGTCTTAATGGCAATACTCTAGGAGGATGTTGAAATTATCTTTGGCAAAGATAGACTTGAACTCTTGAGCATACTCTGGTAGGTGGGTGGTAGAGTTTTGGTTTTCCATACTGTACCAGGTACCTTCTGCTAGTCACTGAGAATTAGTGGTCATAGCTCTGAGATCAGCAGTCATGGATTCTGGGAGTATCCTTGTTATGAACAAGTGGTCTCTTGGTTCCCAGTCTCTACCATTGGTACTGGAGAGAGGGGGCTTGTCTACATCATCTTCTAGAAGTAAAGGGTGGGGTCCTTCTGCACAAATCAAAGGTATGGAGTTCTGCTTTCTTCTGCCTGATCTGCTTCTTGTATATAGCATGGTCTCCTTTGCAGTATAGAGGACAGTATATCATCTTGATCTTACTAGTACTCCAATCAATCTTTGGATTGTGATTCTTTAGCTAGTTATACCCCAAGATCAAATCTTGCTTTCTGAGGCCCAAGATAGCAAGTAGTATTCTTTCTAAATAGAGGCCATACCTCAGGAGGATGTCCACCACTTTAGAGATTTTACCAGCTTTGTTTGGGGAGCTGTTTACATTGAAGACAGGAATGGGGCATGAGATTGTCCAGGTGTTAAGTCCTTTGGAGCAGACAAAGTCTTGGTCTATAAAGCTTTCTATAGCTCTGCTGTCCAGAAGAGCCTTTATGGAGTAGAGCTTGCTCATATCTATGGTACTTAGTTCCATAGCAAGTTGTAGAGAAGTTCTGTATATATCTAATGCACTGGCAGAGAGCCAGATAGGCAGTTTCTTTTTCCACTTTGGTCTCCAGAGGAAGAGGTTGTGTTTAGGAATGGAGGGAGGAGGTGCATCTATAGGTTCACTGTTATCTATATTAGCCTCTACTTTGAGTACAGTAAACCTATTTACTAGCAGCCAGGGCACACTTGTCACTGGTCACTCTCTACAAAATCCTCATCTTCTCTGATGTCCCAGGCTTGTGCTTCTTGTACATTATGCATTGCTAAGAGGTCCTCCATGAGTTCCTCTTATTGCTTGGATGACAGCTATCTCATGTCAAGGCAATGGAAACAGTCTTTAACTAGATGGTTTGCATCTCTGCACTAGTAGCATCCTTGGGGGGATAGGAGTTTGATCTTCTAGTAGTGTCTATGTCTATAGGAACATCCATAGAAGAAGGAGGGGATATCAGTTTTGAAATTGGGGTTGGGGTTGGAGCAACAACAGAAGGGATTCAAACCACTGAGAGGGGGAAGGGCTATGATGGAAGAGTTTTGACTTGGGCAGAGAACATGCTGCACTGAGTTAACTGGAAGGCCTTGTTGGAGAGACATACTTGGTTAATCCTCTGAGTAGCTCAGTACCAAGCTTTCAGATCTGTGTCCAAGGAGCATTTATAGGATATGATCACAATCTGGTTCTGGATACCAATCCTCAGTCTGGAGCAGAACTTGACCATAAAAGTCCAGGGGTTGGTGTAGCCTGTATCAGAGACCAATAACTAGAATATGTTAAGGTAATCATCCACCATCCAGGTTCCCTGGTGATAGGAGGACCCTTCTAGGGTGTTGACCACATCTGCTTCTGCATTCACTAGAAAGAACTGTACTTTGAACTAAGCCTCAAAGTTAGTCCAGGTTTGGATTGGGAAGAACTCAGTGTCCACTTCCTGGTAAAATAGATTTTCAGACCATTTTGCTGCATAACTGCTTTTGAAGAAGGTAAGGGCCCACAAGGCCTTCTTCTCTTCACAGCTGAATTGTTCTAGAGTTAGGCATATATACAATACATAGGAGTTCAGGAATGTTCATCTGGTGTTGCAATTGCTACTGAAGTCCAGAGGGGTGGAGAGCTTGGGGCAGGCTCAAGAGCAGGGATTTGCTGGGGAGAGAAATGTCAATACAGGAAGTGGTAGAGAGTTTGCCACCAGAACTGGAGGTTGAGAGAGAGAGTTTGATACTAGCTGCATAAGTTGTTGCAACTGGATAGTCAAAGCAGAGAGGGCATTGTTGATATTAGTTTTTGAGTTATTTTGTCTCTTGGTGACTTCATACAGGTGATGCTGCAGATAGGCCAGGGTATCTGCATGTGATATCTGGCACAGAGCAGAGGCACAGAGGGTTGGGTGTGGGCAGTGGAGGATGACAAAGTAGAGGCTGTCCACTGCATTCTTCCAAGGCTTCATTCAGGAGATTCTATTCTGCTGTAAGGATGACCAGAGTAGAGCTTCTAGGAGAATACTCAGTATATAAATACACTTCATAGTATGTTACAACTCATCTTCCAGAAAAATACTCAGAGAATAGGATAAGGCTCCTAGAAGGGTACTCTACACTATATATACAAGTCTCTTTAACTACAGAACATCCTGAGGATTGGGGTTAGAAATGCAGGAGTAGGCAACTAATTAAATATTATGTAATTATTGTTGAATTAGTACAGGGTCACTCTGGTGGGCTACCACTAGTGCATCAGGAGTGCAACTTAGTGTAGTCCCCTTACAGATATAAAACTCTTAGGTCAACAACTGAGGTGTCCCAAAGCCTCTTATCTCCTTTTATAGTCAAGTCTCACCTTTCTTTCAGCTAACTGGTCATTGAAGTAGGTAGTTTGTGGAGTGGTAGGTGTGATTAGTAGTAGTCTGGGATTGCTACTGGGTTAGTTGTTGTATTAGAGTGGTAGGAATCTGTATTAGAGTAGCTGTAGTCATCTACTGGATGAGTTTTTCTGTAGTAATTGAGTAGTCCTCCAAGGGATCAGTTCAGTTGTCTCAGGAGGCAGTGGAGTCATCTTGATCTGTAGTATTGGTCCAAGAGGATGTCCCTATTATATGTCTCTCACTATCTAGTATATTAATCCATAATCTAATAACTTTGAATGTCTTGTCAGACCACTGACTCTCTCAGGTGTAAAGAGTTGGAGCTTATCCTGGAGCATGTTGTGGGCCACTAATAGTCCAGTAGCTCAGTGGTAGAGCATATGGGCTAGTTACCTTAGGTAACAGATTGATTTCTGTCTCTCTTGTTGAGTTGCTTTGCTTTGGGGTGTTATTTCCCATAAGTGTTATTCTCTTATCTATGTTTCTACAATGAGCAACATGAGAGATGAGATCCTCATGGTTCACTTACTAGAATGATAATGTAGGCTCCCTCAACTTGTATTTTTATCTTCTGGAACAAACATAGGACAATAGTAGAAGTGACAATGACAATATAGTAGACTTAATCAGTACTAATATACAGTATAGAACCTTACAAATAGATCTTTCCACTCAATTGTCATAAGTAAACCAGGCAATCATTGCTTGATGTTCCAGTAAATTGTAAAAACTTAGACTATAATGTCTTAGAACTACTCCTAGTCTGAGTTGACAAGAAGAACTCAATAAAGTTTTCATTTGATTACTATACACTACTTGTACATATTCTGTATTTACTTCTATTTATAAAGTCCTGTACATCTCTTTTGAGTCATTCCTTCTCATGCATCTGTTGATTTCCTAATTAAATGAAACAAAAAGAAAAGAAATATAAATAATAACTTAGCCATTTGGCCATGTTATGACATAAATGGCTCTTCCAAGATTAATATCATACTTGATGTGTCTCATTTACAGCATATGCACAGAAACATTCTCAGATACTAGAAACACTAGACTGAGATCCAGACAAAAAGACTGAGATTAATTATTGTAACTAGTAAAATAGTAAATATACATACCTGAGATCCAGACAGAAAGACTGGGTCTCAGGTTTACATCCAAGTAGTTTAAGTACTATAGACAATATACCTATATTTACTGAATAATAAGAGAGAAACTTGGGGTAATGAGATAGCTGCTAGGTAACAGTAATGAATGATAAAAGGAGTAGACAAGTGAGAAACATAAGTGGAGTAGAGGACATTAGTGAAAAGATAATGAAGTAAAGAATTCACTCTGTGTAGTCACTTCAGCACTTATGCAGAAATCCCATGACAAGAAACACTTATTGTTGTAGCCAATGACATTGTAATATAGGATCAGTCAGATGCATCCTTGTCTGCCTGTTGGTTATGAATACAAGAATTTCTTGACTTTAAGGCCTTTTGCTTCTTGCCCAGACTATCTTTTATCTTTATAGGATCAGGATTGGTGGAGAGATAGTGCTAGATGAGGTCACAGGCTCCTAAAATGGATGTGGAACCTGTCAATGTAGCAAGAGTAGAGACAGAATGGATAATGTGTTTTGGTAGCCAAATAACAATATTGAAGGAAGTTATTGGGCAGTTTGTTGGAACAGAGCACGAAATGATAGGGGATGACTAATCATTCTTAGTATTGATGAGCAATACATGATATACTTATGACGACTCTCCATATGAATGACGTATATTAAATGTATTCTACTCCTAGAATAGGCATGAGAATAGGTATATAAACAACCTAGGATATACTGATAAAATAACGAGATTTCCAATCTATTTTACTGTCTAAAAGCCCAACCTTATAGGTAAGACCTAGAGCACAAGCATTGCGCTGCATGGTTGCTGCTCTTCACAGTTTAGTAGAGTAAGATTCTCCCAAGGACAATATATTAATATTGAGATTTTTCAACAATTGGGATATCGACATGTAATTCAACGAGAGCAATCAAAGGAGGTCATTGATTACCGAACTGTACACAATGATAATGATAATTCACTCTCAAAGTGACCACTCATTAAAAGCTGATTTTTGATAAAGCTGAGAAATCCGTGCAGCGTCTTTGTCACCACTGCCTGACAAGCACTGAAAATGATACAACTAAATACAAACGGATGCCTGCGAGTGTCAAAAAATGTACGAGCACTCACAACAACAAGGTCATGGCCTCTTGGAAGAAATTTCGCAATGCGAACGGCCTCCCATATTGCGTGCTAGGATTCCAATGCTCAAGAAGGGAACCAAGTGAGGAACTTGTACCTGTCTGACTAACATAGTAAAGCTAGCTTACCTGGGATGATACCCTCTTGGTGCGCCAAGAGACGGAAAGCATGCAGAGCTTGTTCGTCTGTAGCAATTACATATTCAGCACGACCTGTATCTTTTAACCACGCATGGTCAGGCCCAACACCAGGATAGTCAAGGCCTGCACCTATGGAATGAGTTTCGGCAATCTGACCGTCCTTATCCTGCAACATGTATGACCGGAAACCATGTAGAATTCCTGGAAGCCCCATTGAGAGACTAGCACTGTGATGGAAGCCATCAACACCTATTGTGTGGATCAGCCCGATGGGAGAGACGAAAGGTAGTTGACACAAATGCCTGACCTTTTCCTCCTGCCTCTACCCCAACAAGACGGACACGTTCGTCAGTAATAAACTCATCGAAACTACCGATGGCATTACTACCACCACCGACACATGCAACAATGACATCTGGAAGCTTTCCCCGAGCTTCGTGAAGCTGTTGTTTGATCTCTTGACCAATGACTTTTTGGAAATCACGGACAATGGTGGGAAAGGGGTGTGGTCCAATGGCAGAGCCGACAAGATAGAATGATGTCGCAGGGTTGGTCACAAAATCACGGAGCGCTTCATTAATCGCATCTTTCAATGTTCCAAGGCCTGAATGGACGGGAACAACCTGAATGATCATTCAGTCAACTTGGTAAATTCTCCTGAATACTGACCTTCCCTCCAAGAATTTCGATGCGGAAAACATTTAGCGCCTGTCGATGGATATCTTCCGCACCCATGTATACTGTACACTTCATGCCAAATTTTGCACATACAGCAGCAGTTGCGACACCGTGCTGTCCAGCGCCAGTATCGGCAATTATGCGAGTCTTGCCCAATCTGCGAGCCAACAGGACCTTAAAGAAACAGTGATTTAGCTTTGTTACATTATAGTTTAATACCAGGACGAACCTGACCTAGAGCATTGTTGATTTGGTGTGACCCGGTGTGATTTCTCGATGTACGCATCAGTTGTCGGTGGGAAAAAAATTGGAAACACTCTTACAAGTCTTCGCGCTTGAGCCAAATATTGGCGCCCCCGACGTACTCTGTAAGATTCTTAGCCAAGTAGAGGTCGGATGGTCGATTAATGTAAGAAAAATGACTGCGGAATTCTTGATAAAATTTGGGATCGGTCATAGCGGATTTATGAACCGATTCAAGCTCTACTAGACAACCTACAAGTGCTTCCGGGACATACTGACCTCCATACATCCCAAAACTCGATTGTAAACCTCTATTATTGGTATCCTTCGCTGCTCTTTTTGTGTATGTGACCCGCGGCATCACAGGAAGTTGAGAGTGAGGCCCATCTCTGCGTGATACTTTCCGACAGTATGCTTCAACCCTTTCTGCAATTTGACCCGAGGGAGATTCGTCAATGGCATGGACAAGATGACTTCCAATAACGACGCCATCGGCTCCAGCATTAGCAACGTAGTCAAAGTGAGAACTTGTCGCAATGCCAAATCCTACTACCAGTGGTAATTCTGTGAAATCATGGATTCGTTTAAGGATATTTGGTAGATCGGCATTGAGTTCCCCTTTGATAGAAGAACCTGTAGTTCCCATCTGCCAATGTATATAAGATGAGCTTCAATGCATTGAAGAGACAATAAAGAGAGGTAATACTTTGGAGACTACATAGACGAGACTATCGGCAACTGAACATAAGTAGTTTATGCGATCAAGCGTTGTTGATGGCGCTATACACGGCACGTAAGAAAGCCTACACAAAGTAAGCATAGAAAAATGGTACATCGCGAACAATCACGAACTGCGTGTCAGCACATTTCCTTCGAAAAACAATAGCCTCCTCAGGTGGAAGATCAACAATGATGAAACCGTTAGCACCTGCGGCGGCAGCATCATGAATGGATTTGTCCTCTCCATAGGCAAGGAGGGGATTATAGTATCCTGAATGTACATTAACACATATCACGGAGGAGTGAATTGATTATTATACCTATGATGAGTACAGGTATGACCAGACCTTTACTACGAGCCTCCCTTATATGACTGAGGACAGTGGAATAGTCTGTCCCGTTTCTTAGAGCAACCTAAAAAGCATGAGCGACCGGGACTGAAAGCACTACGGTTGCTAATTCACTGAGTTTGTTCTCTGGATCGTAGGTCCATCTGCAACAGGATCCGAGAATGGTACACCAAGCTCGATTATATCTGCACCTCCGGCCTGCATTGCTAGAAGAATAGACAAAGTGTCATACTTTGTGGGATAACTATCAGTGACAAAAGTTATGAGGGCAGTAGAGCCCTGATAATAAGAGTCTGAGTAAGCATGAACCCAAAGGATCGTTCTGAGAAATGAACATGCCTTGGACTTTCTGTCTTGGAACACCTTTTTCAAGGCATCCATGGGAGGCAAGGTAGGAGGAAAGATAGAGCAGTAGAAGAGAACTTTACTTGACCATTCCATTGGCTTTTTAGTGGATTTAAATGAGCGCACGAAGCAGATTGTCAGCATCCAAGAAACTAGGACGAGAATATACATATCTATCAGCATGATAGTAATGATGCAGGCCATGCTGATATAGACCAACTGGTCTTGATAGGTACATCAATGGATTGTTCTACACACTTTAGACTGAGACTAAGTGTCTTGACAGGTCTATCAATCTGTAACAAAAGACAGTTGATTTGTGCTGTCAGTGAAGGATGGAGTGGGTTCAAGAGGAAGATGATATAAATTCTCAAGGGGGAAATGAATTTCGGGAGACATTGTAATGATATCAAAGATATCGATGACTTCATCAGAATACACAGCCGAAACCCAGAATGCAGAATGATCGATTTGGCCTGACACATTAGATCATTCATGTGGATAATACGTCAATCATCTTGTACGGATGTCATGATGCCTTGCAAAGATAAGAACGGTCATTGTGTCAGCTGAGAACGGGAACAATAACTCGTCTCATCCACCATCTGATTTGTACACACAAGTCCAATCGGCAGTTTGGGATATTCTCTTCGGCATCCTTGAGGTTAAAAGACGAAGTAAACTCAGATGGCGCCTTAACGGGTGATCAACTGAGGGACTAGTTAGGCTACTCGACTTATTATATAACTGCGTAGTATGTTGTGTCTCAGGTAATAATATACTATGTCTCAGTAACACAATAAAAGTGAAACCTTTGTGAGTCGGTCCACATCAACAGAGGTCCTAGAACCTAAGTATAGTTTACTTATGGTAGGTAAATAGTCAATATTCCTGCTGATAACCTGACTGACAACACGGTGCCGAAGACATTCCTCGGTTCTTTTGACTTAAGGTCTATATATGGTTGTGCTGTCTGTATGCATTACTTGCGCAGTGCAGTTGATAGATGCCGGCTAACTTGTCTCTTGGGTCTGACATGGGTGTGACATATATCTATCAATATATTTGAAACGACTCTGAACCTCGATAACTACTGAAAGCTATCCAATTGAGAGGAAAATATAGTTAACAGCAGAGTCCATGATCGTAGATGATCACAAAGATCCTGGTACCCTAAAGTCCTTCAAATCCCATTCCAACTCTTGCTTCAACACTCCGATCAACAAAAACTCGTGTGTGAAGATTGGTATCCCCTGCATCGCCAATGGTCTCCAAATCAAAATATCCTCTGAACACGAGATGATATGCCGATTGGCATGTCCGGTGAGAAGCCGGACAGTCGGTGTCTGCTGCGAAAGCTAAACCGCGTTCATCGATTAAAAATATCAGAAGGCATGCAGGAGCGAAAAACGTACCTGGCCTCCATGAGCAGTAACGACGTTTTTCAAAAGCTTGTATTCAACTTTGGTCTTCGTAGTAACATAAAACGTCCTGTTCCTGAGCAGTGTCCCTTTATGTTCTTTCGATCGGGTAAGCGCTTCGCTGAACTTCATACGATATTTCGTCTCAGCGGCGGTGTCACATAGGAGAAACTCGCTGACGGCTGAATGGATGAAAATCAAACAATAGCATCAACTAGACTTGCGGAGCGGAAAGATACAACACATACGTAAGAGCTGTTTCGCCTGGGCCGATTGAACAGCCCACGCTTCTTGCAAAACAACAGGAGTGGATGCCAGTGCACACAAGAACTTCTCTGTTCGAACCAAGCTCGGGGCGATCAGATGAGTACACTGGGAAACTTTGGTAGACATGATAACGCCAAGTTTTTCCAGTGCCTTTACGAAAGCCATGTCATGCCACATTTCATTTTTTGACCGAGAACGCACCTTAACTATGTCAGAAGCAAGTACTACCTGGGTAGTTAACAAGTATATCTTCTCCTTTGTTGCAGATATCGACGTCTTCCATTCCTTTATCTCCTTCACACCTGCCCCTGCCTTATTCTTGTCAATTTCTTCTTTTACTTTCCCCCCCATACCATAGGACTTCCTCTTTTTCCTATTTGGACTTTCCTGCTCAGTATCTTCTACGACATCCAAATTTCTCTTCTTGCTCATCACGACATTTTCTTTCCCTTTCTCCTTCTCTAACTCCTTCTCCCACAAACTAGTCCATCCACCACTCTTCCTCGCTCGCTTAGCCTCCTGTTCATATTTCGACGCATCAGGCATCATCTCCTTCAGCTTTTCCCCCGCCTTGGTTGCAGCACCTCGCTTTGCTGGAATCCGTTCCGAACCTTCACTATTATTGTGTGCATTGATATGCTTGGTATTCGTGCGGACAGCAGAGATCGGCGATGACCTCATGAGAGTAGACTTCTGTCTCAGTCTCGACTGCGATTTCGGTTGTAGTTGACTCTCCTCGTCTTCATCACCCTGCATCTCCTCTCCCCTATGATTATCTAAAGACAACTTCTTGCTCCTCGAGGCTTTCCCTCTCGTCCTCATCCTCGCTCTCTCCCTCAACAACCTCGGACTCTTCTTGTTCAGACGATGGTGTCACTTTCTTCGTCTTGATTTCCTGTTTCCTCTTCCCTTTCTCCCCTTTGTCTCGTGCCTTCTCCAACATGAATCCCTCGCCTTCACTGTCTGAGTACATTTCCCTTTCTTTCGCACTTGCAGATTTGGCTTTAACACGAGTACGGGCGTCACCTCTTTTATTACCCAGTAAACTCCTTTTTTCTTGGTCCGGTTTCTCTTTCTCTTGCGTATGATTCCTAGGTAACTTCTGCTTGGAGGTGGATGCCGCAAACTCGGCACATGTTTCCCTTGCATCTTCAGCGGCTGCTGGAAGTTCTCTTGAAATTCGATGAGGTTTGTCATTGACTCGCCGGGTAAGACGCTGCAGCTTGGCCGATGAGCCGCTTATCCCTGGCTTGGCTTTCTCATTATCTCGCTGTTCTGCCAATCGGAGATTAGTTTCTTGAGTCAATCGACGTACAAGTTTCTTCCTCGGCTTCAGCACAGGCGGATCCCCCTCTGTATCATACACGCTAATATCTTTCTCTGCTTGCTCCCCACCGATGTCATTACCAGTATCAACTGTGGACGAGGCTTTTTTCATCGGTGACTTTCCCTTCTCGTCGTGGATCCTTCGTTTATTTGGTTCATTAGTCCAATCATCCGTCAATCCCTGATCTTCTGAACGTCGTCTCTCATATGGTGTCCCCTTGATTGATTTCGGTTTCAGATTCCTTGCTGGTATGACCACTACTTGCTCTTCCTTGTCGCAAATATCCATTGCATTTGACTTTCGCGGTGTACGAGTTGCGAAATTTGGCTTCCAGGTCCGACTCTCTTCCTGTTCAGAATGCTTAGATTGTTCTACATTGGTACTTTCTGCTTCCTCGCAGTCATCATCGGAAATGATCAAGCGCCTTTTCGTCGGAGATAGGGATTTCGACCTTGACTTGATAGACAAAACAAGCATCGCAGAGGGATCTGCAGCACTATTCATACTTGGCTTTGGAGAAGATGAAATAGCAGTAGCTCTTTGTTTTGTTGGTGATCCCGGTTTTGTTGGTAGGCCGACATGTTCAAACATGACATCTGGGTCTGGTTGATCCGTATCTGGCATGCTAATCATATCAATATCCTCCTCTACATCCTTTAAAACTTCATCCTCCTCCTCATCCATCTTGGTATCCACCCCGTACATTTCGTCTTCACTGCTTCCCTCATCTTCCCTCATCTCTTCTTCGTCGCACAGCTCAACTCCGCGCACGCCGACTCCCCGTTCACCGAGTAATCGACTAAAATCCATTCCACACGGAAATGTGATGTATTTTTTTGTCGAAGTTGTGAGATGTCGCCACTGGATAAAGCAGTCTTCAAGCCAAGTATGATTCACAACAGGTAGCGACCACGCGCGCGCTTTGTCAGTCTTTTGACCGTGTATACTGACAATGTAAGTAAAAGCATACATGTAAATCATGATATATGACATACTAAGCAGCGATCAGGACAGTATTTTTACCTGTCATCATAGGGGTGAATTTGGCACCCATAGCAGTGATAATACGCTTGATGTATTCGCGAGCTTCACCAGTATAGTTCGTAACTGTAATTTCCTGAAGACACAAGATAAGTACCGATAAAATTGCATTTTCTGCGGACATACGTGTTGGAGGAAGTTTGGAATCGGTTTCCGGGGAATAGGGTAATGCAAAAGCTGGTCAACTGGTCTTGGAGTCAGGCCCGAGGATTGAACATGATACAACCATGCCATAGTCCCGATTGTCTTGTGCAACTTGAACGCCTACAGAATTCAATTTGGATGGCCCGACAATGAGAATCAGAGATTTTTACCTTTCCATACGCTTTACCATTCCTCCATCTTGTGATCAGAATGTCGCATTCTTTCACAGCTCTCGCCTCTTTTTTATCCCGCCGTCTCTCCTTTTCCTCAGCACTCAAGTCATCATCATCATCCCCAGGGTACCTCAGGACCACTCCCCCAGCTCTTCTGATACCCATCTCTACAGCTTCTCTCCGCGAACCGTACAGCGACAACGTCCAACTAAGAAGAATACGCTTGTTATCAAACACACCACGTTTGACAGGCAATAGATCCACATCCTTCGGTAATGGCGTCCGAAAATTCGTTGCTGAGGGTGTGAATTGATTGGCAGTGAGCATCATATTTTTCTTCGCCTTTTCTTTTAACCTCCCTTCATCTTCTTCACATCTCTCCTGTCCCTCTTCGTCGTTCTGTCCTGTAAGTTCCAATTTCTTGACGTCCACCCCAATATCCTTTAAAAGCGGAGGATCTGGCCATTCATACGGTTCGACAGGTAATCCCCGCATACCCAACCGTACTGAATCGTCGAACCAATGAGGTAAGATGATTTTTATTCCCGTACCCTCACGATGAGCGAGTGCTACAGCATATTTGGTAGAAGAAGGAGAGACGCAAAAAAGGTGAGTTACGTCGTTAGTGAGTGCAACTCGCCATTGGCCACCAAGTGCAGATATGCCTGCAGAGAGTACTTCAAGGTCATGGGCTTGGAGCTGCATTCAATGATGTGAGGAAGTGTGATCAGGGAAGGGAAAGAACGGACCTCTGCGGCACATGCTACAACACCCGAGAATAACATCGCAGGATCAACAGAATAATACTGCGGTCTGGAATCAATAAGTCAAGTCAAATGCTGGTTCGAAAGTTTCAACTATAACCTACGGTTGAATCTTTCCGAGAATTAATGTCCGATCAACCCAAACATCCTCCCCAAGTTCTGTCAGTTAATCAACCCAAACATCGAAAACAAAACTCACGGAAACAACAACAGGTACATTGGAGCTTTTTTCATCACCCTCCTCCAGGTTTTCCAGTTCATCTGCACCCTCAAGCCATGGAGAGTCACTTATCACATGTGTGGCATCAAGGATCGAGTCAGCCTTCGTGGCCCCATTCTTAGATAATGCATATTCGACTTGTTCTTGCCGATGAGGAGGTATGGACGATGCAACAAAGTACCGGATGTTTTCAAAGAGGCCCATTCAAGAGCCGCCAGAAGTCAGATATGTTAGATGTTGAAAACTCGTTCACGTCTTGTCACATGTACACGCGATGTCCTCGTGACCTGGTCGTCACGTAGAATTCTACTTTATACATTCGGGGGTACGATACATCTGATCATACAAGCTACTTCAATTGCCGTTGTGTGCCAATACATTCACTGTCCCCGAGTCTTGAGAAGGAATGTTAGCTGAAGTTGCTTTATATCTGTTAAGACAACCCACAAATACCGGCCAGAATGCCTTCAAGGCTGACAGAGTTGAGAAGGATAGTCATAGCTGCTGGTGTCATATTGCCATGGGAACTTATCAGGTATGCAATGATACCGGCAACATAGGGAGTGGACTGGTCGCAACCGAATCAGCATGCGATTACTACGCACAGAACAGATTTTTTTCGCACCATAGAAGTTCCAGAAATGTCATTAGTCGCCACCGTACTCCCGATCCATGAACTTATTATATCAGAACCAGGAGCAAAAATGTCTACACAAGAACCGAAATTAGACCACGATGATCGAGAGTCAAGGATAGTGGTTGCGCCGACAGTCACAGCGGAGGGTGAACGACCAGGAGACTTTCCACATGCATCATTCCCATCATTCCCAGCTGCGACTGTTACATGGACGCCAGCCTCTGTAAGCTTTTTCGAAAGAAGTCTGAGCTAATCTTTTGGAATGGCAATGGAAAGGGAATACTCACTGCAGCTACACCATCATCAAGAGGTGTTGATGGCAATCCAGAGAGCGACATAGATGCTACGGCAGGGCGTCCTGTTGCTGCGAATTGCTGCGCCACCCAGTTCATGCCGGATACACTGATCACAATTTCTCATGAGATTTTCTAGGGTAATTTTAGATACCTACACATCAGCTGTTGCACCTCCACTATGTCATATAAAGTCAATCATTGTCATTGCTTGGTACTACAAGAACTCCTACCCGTCGTCAGCCAGAACTTTGACTGCAATCAGATTGGCTGCTTTTGCAGCTCCATATTGGTTACCTCCGGCGATACCGCTAGATATTATTCGTGATTATCAATTCTTCCGTTTGCCTGTGGCGCAAAACACGTACGCGCAATGTGTTCCGTGACCATTACCATCCGCGTCCCTACAGGTAACCGGTTATTGATCATTTAGTTCTACTTGATGTTTCAGAGAGCACACATACGCAAATCCTCCGAAAGGTGGCTCCCCATTTGGCACGTCCGCCGAACTCCGACTAAAATACATGAGATACCGATATTGCGATAGAAAATTCCCTCACATGTTCAGTATAAATACCTGTGGAGAGTGGAAGATTTCCCATTTCAATAGAACAATACAATAAGCTTGACGACAATCCTTACCGGTATCTAAAATGACGAATTTCAAAATCAAGCAGATTCAAGTGTACATTCTGAAAGATGCACTCACCAATGATATAGATGTCGACTCCTGCTCCGGGGTTAGCATCGTAGGTATACGTGAAGTTAAGTAAACTTAGAGGAATGATTAAATTGATTGAGGGTAAAGAGTATGAAGTGCTACCTAGTGTCTTGAGGAACAAGTTTGTTCATTGCGCTCAGTCGGGAAAGTCCCCAAGGCGCATTAGTTCTGCAATGTATGTTAACCTTCTTATTGTAAAGCACTTATACCCCTCTTACTGAGTGATCTGAGTATAGACAATTCCGTCTTCAGCTATGCTCAGGACATCAGGATGAGCTTGTAATGCATTCAAGGCATCATCATCAAATTGTCCAGCAAATCCGTTAATGAGATCCCACTCATGTGTAATTGTAGCGTTCTTCCCCAAAAGTGCGAGCACATTAGTCCTCGCCACACCAGGCTTTAGCTTTACGATGAGCTTTCCGGTTTTCTCGCCGGCGAATGTTTGCACTGTATGTGTCGCAGCAGGTGCAGCGATAGAGAAGGAGACAGTTGCGGCAAGGATAGTTAAGAGCAATAGGGAATGCATGATCCGGAAATAATGGTCAATCCTCGACTGCCTTGGAGGTTTTTAAAGTAAGGACCGTCCGGTCTGGGCACATGTACTATGTACTATGGTATTTTCAAAGTCGGGTGACAGTAAAAAAAAGATCATCAAGGAGCAACATATCCCTTCTGCAGAACGACGTGGCAGAGATTAAGATAACGATGTATGAAGCATAGCGTCAACTTCGGAGTTATGACATTTATACCGGCTCAAAGCACCGAACCTTCGTATAACACCACCTCACAAGTAAGAACCACCATTTAGATAGAACTATCAGTCAGATGAAATTATTTTGGTCAGAAAATGAAGGAAAAATATTTTGGAAGAGAATCATATATTTTATTACATGATGAAAAGCGGTAAGACGACTCCATGGCTTCAGACTTCTTGATCTTCCAAACGGATCATATAACAATGGATGTATTGTGTAGCCATAGCCATCATGTTCTATCCCTCAATACTACCCTCATTACGGTGGGTTGCATGCTCCCGCGCAATATGACTTGACCTAAGTTTAGAATACTATGAGCACATTTTATCATATGGCAACGTATTGATAAGGAACAGCTCCAGAAAGCATAAGCCGATGTTGTGCCGCAAGTAGTACCTAGTGATGCTTCCTGGCCTATAAACAAGAAGCACATCGTCGCCCTGAATACTAAAGAATCGACTTCTGCATGTCTGCCTACAAGGTGATAGATGACTCAATTGTCAGGGTTATCTATTCTTGTACCAATCGTATGAGGGATCTCAGATCATTGCTGCATATCTGTCTATGGCTTGATGCATCTTGATAGACCCACACTTCCCAACGTTTTTAGATCCCTATTTTCCCTCTTATCAACGACTATTCATATGCACTTCCATCAAGTTCGGCATCGGCTTGATTAGTGAGTTACTTTGATTCATGAACATTGTATATTCGGCGTCGCCGAATAGGTACCGAAGTCATCGCGGCATAAAATTAACGGAGGTCATATTTCCAGGATAAAATTCAAGCAGGTGCCTTGCTTTATTGATAGGAATTACATTAAAACCGTTAGTAAGAATAGCCTTTGAAGGCACTGGGCCTCAGCTCAGGGTGCCTAGAATCAGAAGACAAGAAGCAGCTGTTGTCAGAGTTATTTCTGGATACAACAGATGCCTTGCAGCGGACTGTTCTCTTTGACAGGAACATTTTCCAGTCATGAATATGTTGCCCGTATAAATTTCAAGCGATTCAAGGCTATTGCTTCCACCTAATATGATGGCATTGAAACTCAATACAAGCAGACGGAGCTTTATTTCCACCAGTACTCAGCAACCCCATGATAGTAGTTTAAGAGAGTGAAGATTAATGGAAATTCATAAACCAATTTTTATATAAATGGCTTATTATCATCAGTGAATATAAAACATCCTACTGTTGGGATACCGAGCGCAACACTAAAAGATAAGCTAGTTTTCATCTCCTGATGATCAAATATTTCATTTGTCGTAGAATGGAGACAGCCAAGGGTTATTGCGATGAACTGACGCAATAGACATGTCCAAGCTCAAACATCGTTCTATCGACTCTTCTATCATTCTATCAACTCCTCCATTCCACTTACATCACCATTCTTCCATTGCCTCTCCACTCTGCCGACGCCACCACTCTAGCCGGCTCATCATTGATATGACGCCGCCTGTCACCCGGGACCACAAGCTAACACCAAGGAATGTAGAGCAGGCTTATATAGAGTCCAATTTCACTATCCTCCCTCAGCCGTCTACTCGATCCCAGGACGTCTGAGGTGAGACAATGCTTCTTGTATTACAATCTTTGCTTACTGTAAATTGTAGATATTAACTGAATGAAAGGTAGCCATCTACTCGATCCCGAGACGTCTGAGATATTAACTGAATAAAAAAGGTGAGGCTTGTTGCGCGTTTGCAGTGAAATTTCACTCCCCTTTTTTTGTTCTACCTCAACTCAACATAATATCATAATGAACTGGGTAATGCTAATTCACAAAGCAATGCTCAGTGAAACACTATGCTGCAGAACACTGTCCTGTCCTGTTCACTGAGTGATCTTATACTGCTGCCATAAACTCTGCGTGATTTATGAAAAATTTGAGATACAATGGTTTCCACTTCCCAACACTGAATCCTAGTATTTCTAAGGTGGATTGGCAGCCAAAGTACTATGTTAGCCTGCTTATACCTTTTAGGGTGACAAAAGACCCTCTAGATGAAAATTTACTGATGATGGTGATTTACTGATGGAGGTCGTCTTCAAACATGGGAAAGTGTAAATCTGTTACATGTTTGACTGTGGCAAGATACTTCACACACTTTCAACGATACCATAGCTATTCTTAGAATCAGGAGAAAAATCATTGTGAATTTCTCACAGCCCGACAGTCATTCCTACACTATTTCCAATAACTCACTTATGCTTACTTCTGCTAGACAATCATGATTACTATTCAAACATGGTTTTAAATCAAAGCTTCATGTGTTGATTGCTAAATAGGTACCTGATTTCTCTCATTATCCAGCTATAGTTTATTATGAACATAAGATAGACGTGTACTAGAATCACCAGTGTAGTGGATAATGATATGTGAGAAGTAATAAATCCTGGAGACTGACTTTATGCAACTACATTAGGAACATGGCCACCGTGGCCGACCAGGAAAGCCGTCTCCTGACCGTCCGAGTTCCTCATATGATTCCCAAGGCTAATGCAAGCTTGCATCCGTGCAAGCAGTAATTCCTCAACTAGTTTGTAGGACCGAATCTGTGGTGGGTGCCTGATTGTTTGGGATCTTCCATTATTATTATGATTGTCGTTGCTATTGTCGTTTATAGTTGCCGTCCTTCCCCTGACGAAACAATTGTTGGGCGGCGATGGAGGTGTGCTGTAAACCTTCAGCTGACGCGATGTCAACTTCACTGGGAAGAGAACTGCCAAAACGAGTTTTCCAAAGACTATCCAGCGGCGTAATCTGTGCAATATGAACACCGCTCTACATAGAGATCAATTGACGTACTCGTTCAAATTTCCTGCACATTATGTTCAACAAAGAGGAAAAATAGAAAGACAAGTCACAAACCTCGAATCAGAATTAAATGCCACTGTACTAGGATGTACGTCGCTGAGTATACCATCACACCCAAAGCGACGAGTCCAAAGGAATTGAAACCGATACCCCAATTGCAAAATTTGGCCACCAACCAAAGCGCACTCAGCCCAATTCCAACTACATAGCCAACACTACTAAATTGCGCTTTGGCTTCCTCCTCCCCCCTATCGAATGCCTTGAGGGCAACTTGGCTCAGAACATATCCGGGTAGGTGAAACAAGAAAGCAGGAAAAAAAATAGCGAAGCGAATAAAGGCGAAAGGTAAACCAGTGACAAGGTTGGAAAATACATTAATGACAAGAGAAAATGAGAGGTCTACTGATGTCGCTGTATTCGGGAGAACTTGTTCTAGGATCGCGTGATCTATACCGGTGTAGTAGAGCAGAGAGTGGTACCGGATGAGAGTTTTGCGGACTTGATCGACTTTATCAGATTTCGCGGACAGATATCGGATGAGGCTGCAAGGCCCCATTGGTGACATTGCCATATTAAAGGATTCCTGACATACCTCTGAAAAACTTGAACCCAAAATTCCATCTGAACATTGGTCTCGTCAGTCCAGAGTATCTTGATAGCTGTGTGAGCAGCATGGAAGGTTTCCCTACAGTCACGTCAAGAGGCATGCGAGTGGGATACAGTGGCAAGTGCATTACCAGTCAGGCGCATTGACAGACATCAGAAGCAGTCTCGTCTCAATCTCGGTATTGAGCTTCCGGACAACGGACTTTGCAGCGACCTCGGGGTCCAGGTTTTCGTCGAACAACTCTCTTTGATAGCTATCCATGTCAATGGGATTGCCATAGCTAAACTTATGAGCGACCAACGGAGGAGACCTTGACCAATGAAGACTCACGTAATACGAATCTGACGTCGCGTTGATCATCAGCATTTGAATGCGAAAAGCCACACTCACTCTACTCATGAACTTGCTCTTGTCGTCATACACGATCCCAACGGGCAATACTTTCAACTCAGTTTTTTCTCCATGTCTTCCTTTACCACCTAAATAGATGGATTTGTCTCTTTCGGTGGCCATGGTTGCTAATTTCTGCTTCCTTGCATACCGAAAGTACTCGACAACGGCCCAAGCAGCACCCGGATGGATTTGGGACTATGGAAGGAAAAGTATAGGACGTCCCTTCTGGGAAGATGGCAATGACATTGTGTTGAGCAAGAGCAAGGGAGGTGTCAGCGAAAAGAAGCGCGTGAGGTGATGTGTCAAGCGTGTGATTGGAATTTGGATTGCGTGCCACCGGAATTGCGCAGCAACTGTCCATGAAAAACTTGGACACTCGATTATTGAACATGGTCGATTTTGCCCAGAACTGTATCATCCAAGAGTGCGGCATCGTCGCCGCTACAACCAACACTCAGCACCCAACACTCAAGTACTACTCTTCAACTCACCCAGCGCTGCAACGTCAATCATCTCATTGTGATGCGTCGACACCCTGTCACATCGTAAGAGTCTATCATTCCCAAGTCTCAAAACATACACAATAAGCGGCCCCGCCTGCAACACATTCTCAGTCCCTTCAATGTAGACCTCTGAATACCAACCCCAAATTACCCATCCAGAGAGCTTGCGCAGGACTCGATAGACCATCTTCAACTCCATCCGCAACTAGCTCAGGGTCAACAGGGAGTCAGGTCGTGGTTAGGATAAAAGAGGAATTCAGGGGTGGATAGACTATGTCGTCACGTTGTCTCAGTAGCTCAGGCATCTTGCACCTAGTGGAATTGGGGTCACATCCTCAGTACCGCCAATGCTGGTTTCAGCTCGAGCCAATCCACTGAGAGGGCTCTGAGCTCCAGGGCCAGGAGCCTTGGTAGCAGTCCTGCCGGTTGCGCGAAGCTTGACGGTCACACTACCCTCACGGCAACGCGCAGCGACATCCTGAACAGCGAGAAAAATAAGCTACAAACACGTGATACGAGTTCAATAGGACCTAGCCTCAGAGGTGCTTGTTCTGTATTTAGTAGTACAAAATTCACACATGGAGCTCCTAGCTCCTATCTCGGATTTTGATCTTATCATCCATGTCTCCCGACTCGAAGTGCTCGGCTGTCAACAATGCTCTCAAGAGCAGCGGTAAAAATCTTTTCCACTCATCTTCAGCTTGTTTATCTGGTGGCTAAACCCTAAGGTCTTTCCTACGCCGCGCTTGCCAACAAAATTGGCGTTTCTGAACAGCGTGTCATCGATAGTCAGTCTGGCTCTTCTCATGAAAATGAAACCGTTCTTTCCTCTCATCCTCATATTCCAGTCTGCACCGGTATCGACAAGCCTACAGATCAAGAGTTCATGTCACTTGCCGTGGCATTGAACCTAAATGACGTACGTCTCGAACCACTCTGATCAAGCATCGATTGCAAACTCATCTTTTTACCAAGGTTGATCATACCGGCTCTCACGCGACTAAATAAGAGAAAGGATAATTTGGATTAACACAGGGAGAACTTTTCTTTGATATCTGTATATTCGAATTGTACGACTTTCTCCCTTCACTTGGGTTTGAGCATAGTTTTACTACAATTGATGGATAAAATGTCTCTTAGTGTTCATCGATGGATAAATCGTTCAAAAAAATGGCTCCGCCCTTTCAGAGTATGCAGCAAGCATGTTGGATTTGGAGAGGACTCACTAAAAGGTTCTATCAAAATATCCCATGTAGCCTTCCACAGCCCTTTGATGAATAGTAGGGATTTATTTTTATCTCATTATGTAATATCTCAGTAGTTACCCCTATCATTCACATCAACACCACACTCTAGTAGTATATAATATGAGGTTTTTATCTGGGCCTCTGGCCCAACTTGAACCCTCTACTAATTCTGAGTGGAGTGTTAAGTCCTGGGTTTGCAAGGAATTTTATATGGACTCTATAATGTGATTTTGGATTGTGGTAAGACTAGGATGACAGGAATAGAGATAGATAACTTAGTTGAGAACAAAACTAGAATTACCCTAGGAATTACTGGTTATTTAGGGGCCACAAGAACTGTATAGTGAGACAGGAACTAGATCAGAGCTTGGAGAGTTCCAGGCCTTGTGACCATCAGTCACTATAGGTCATGGCCTGATAGAAGGGTATGGTATGATAGTGGAGTTGATATTGTGTTGAAGTCAGTATGCTATGCTCCCTTCCTACAACAGTACATGTAATAGCAGGTAGTGTTGTTAGTCATGTTGTCTGTAGTCCATTATACTCTCTTCCTCTAATACTTTGTAGTAGTGTTGTCTGCAGTATGCAAAGTGAATAGTATTGTTTGCAGTCTACTATACTCCTTTTCTCTAACAGTTTGTAGTCTACTATACTTCTTTCCTCCAATAATTTACAGTAGTCTTATCTGCAGTATACAATGCTCTCTAATTTTCTACAGTTTTTTTTCCATTTTTAATGAATTTATTTGAATTTTTAAGTAAAAACAGTATGCTGAAAAAAAACTTGGGAACTGGTGCAGTTTCTTCCAATTTTATTTTATTTTATTTCAATTTTCTACAGTTTTTTCTAATTTTTAATAAATTTTGTTATGAGGTAGCTCCTAAAGAAAAAACTATTTCCTGTGCATTTATCAATTTGATGGAAAACATCCAGGAATATAATGCAGGGAAGCTGTAATTAGCATAGGAAAGATTGTGTAAAATATGTATGGTTATTAGTAAGGGTCATGTGATCATGGAAGACAGGTACACAGACCAATAAACATTTGTATAAGTAGCTAGTGCAATTTAACAGAGAACTCTATCAAGTTCTTCCTGAACATCTATCTAGGGTGAACCTCAAGTCCTTATGACTTAGCATTAACAGTGAACTCCAGAAAAATCTTCAGCTATATTATAGTCTATAAGATATATTATAACTTACCTCCAGGAGAATTCTTAGAGATTAGGATAAGACTCTTATAAGTGTATTCTATACTATATATATTTCTACAGTCCAGACATTTCTGATCCTATAGTCCTGTTAGTTAGGGTTAGGAGTCACCAAGTCAAGCTAAGATAATTAAATATTACATAGTAATATTTAATTAGGTGCAGAGTTGCTCTGGGAGATTAGTCTAGTACTTCAGAGATAGCATTGGTAGAGTTCCCTTACAATTATGGCTTGAGTTCTTATGTTAGCATGAGATAGTTGTTCAGGAAGAACTTGATAGAGTTCCCTATTGAATTCTACTAGGTACTTATACAAATATTGGTTGGTCTGTGCATCTGTCTCCTGCAATCACATGACCATTACTAAGAACTATCTATATCTTACAAAATCTTTCCTATACTATTTATATCTTTCCTGCATTGTATTCTTTGATATTTCCCATTAAGTTGATGAACATGCAAGAAATAGTTTTCTTCTTGGGAGTTATCTCATAACACCTTATAGAACTTAGAGTGGGTTAGGGCCAAGTCTGTAAGAGCAACTGGAGTGGAGTGACTCTAGGAAAAACCTCAGTCTATAACTATACTCCAGAGTACATTATAACTTATCTCTAGAAGAAACCTTAAAGAATAGGATAAGGCTCCTGGAGGATAATCTACACTATATATACAATTCCCCTAGTTACAGAACATCTTAGTAGTCAGGGACAGGAATGTAGGAGGAAGCAACTAATTAAATATAAGGTAATTGTTATTTAATTAGTTACAGGGTTGCTCTGGTGCACTACCACTAGTATGTCAGGAGTGGACTTTGGTATGTGTAAGGGGACACCCTAGGGACATGCTTAGTTATTAGGTAAGCTCAGTATCTATAGGCTAAGTATATCTTCTATATTGTGTTCCCACTCTCTTCTATACTTCTCCTATCTTGTGTTGTTATGGCAATACCTGTTTAACTATATAAGGACATTGTGGTATTACTGGTTAGTGTTCATGTAACTGCACATAGACCATCTGTTGTAGTATATATAACAGTCTGTATGGGTAGATATATTTTTACTCAAATATTATACTAGCTTCCAGACCTTCTCCTAGCTTATTGAGTGACTACCCCTGAGTGTTTCTCTTACAGTGTGGTCCCCTTACAAACTCCTCACAACTACAACTCAAATTCTTACAGACAGCAATATTACTTACCACTGTTCACAAACCATTGGAGAAAAAGAGTATAGTATACTAACTTCAACACATTTAACTCTATTAAGAATTAGTAGAGGTGATAATCCAGGCTAGAGGCCTTACTGTATTGATAATTCATTTATCATTATGTAATACTTATCTTACTAATAATCTGCCTTAGCCTCAAATTTCTATTATTCTTTGACAATTATTGTTGTGCTTCTTATGAAGCCCTGATAGTATATATTACTAATTATTGCTACCTACTATAGTAACATTCTCTCTTTTCTTAACAACTTGAGGTATATAAAAAGTATCATAAATGGTCACTTACTAATTTATGAATTGATGATTTAATAATCAAAAGGCTCAAAAAAGTGAAGTTTAGACAGTAGCAAAAGATATTGTTAAGTATAAGGTTTATCCTCAGACATACAATCCTTAAATACATGATTGTGGTGGTCTATGTACCAGGACTGTCTACTACATGATCATTACCTATTGTTTAACATATAGGAGTGCTATTTTTCTTGAAATAGAGATAACCTAACTGTCTTAGGACAGTCCTTGTTCTATCCAAGGACAGATGATAATCTATGGGTAATAGATCAGTGTTATGTACAAACATTGAGGATCTTGTATCTCCATGGGATCTTATCATCTTGGGGTTTATTTATAGCCAAAAGAAGTGTATTGAAGAGAGTCTCATGATGGTCATTGAAGCAAATGATTATGTCAAGCAGTTTATGAGATATCAGCAATTTAGTATTTGATAACTTGGTGATTGCCAACTGATCTACTGATAACTTGGTGAATACTGATTGTCTTGAGACATTTTTGGTACTGTTTGAAAGGTCTTCTTAAGGGCTTTTGGTGGCCATCTAGATTGTCAAAATCAGTCAAGTATTCCTGGAGTTATGGTCTGGATAAAGTTTGTGACAGTTGAATTGGAGCTATCTAGTACAATCAAGATACATCTAGTAGTAAATGTCAATAGAATACACAGATACATAGGGCAAGTAAAAGGACAAAGGAAGGAGCAACTGACTCCAGTGATAATTGAAGAAGAGAAAGAGTAGGAAGTAGAAAAAATATTGAACAAGCAGCAAGTTAAAGGAAAAGACAAATATCTGGTATGATGGAAGGAGTTTACAGCAGAATTAAATACTTGGGAAGGAATAGAGAACCTGAAGAATGCAAAAGAAGCAGTTGAAGAGTTTAAGAAGGAATACTGGTGAGATATGGAAGACATTAGAAGGCAGAAAAAGAAAGAGAGAATATTTAGGAGAGGAGAACTACTAGAATGATTTACAGCAAGGAAGCTATTTGGTTGGTCACATAAAAGGTATGATAAGGAATATTGGACAAGATTAGAAAGGAATTGGAGATGATGGAAAGAAGGAAGAGCAAAGGGACAAAAAACAATGAAAACAATAAAAGAGAAGAAAGAAGAAATTGAGTAAGAAAATTTGGGACTCAGGAAGTGGACAGAAGAAGATAATGATAAGATGGAGAACATTTGTGATCCCTACTATGAGTTGTAAAAATCCTTGGGATGAGGAATCTTGAGAGAGGGGTAGTGTTATAATATGGCCAAATAGCTAATATAAGAGGACCCTACCAATGCTACCCCTGGAATATTAGACCAACCTTCTAGAGCAACCCTGTGCCTAATTAAATATTACATAGTAATATTTAATTGCCTTAGCTTGACTTAGTGACTTCTGACCCTACCAGATAGGACTATAGGATCAGGAACATATAGCTATAGTAGTATATATATTGTAGAGCATGCCTCCAGAAGTCTTATCCTAAACTCTAAGGATTCTCCTGGAGGTAAGTTGTAACATGCTTAGGAGCTGTAATATTACTAAGGATTCTCCTGGAGTCTACTCTACTCCAGTCACCCTTATAGCTAAGTCATTATTTATATTTCTTTTCTTTTCTTTTTCATTTAATTAGAAAATCAGTGGACATATAAAAGAGAATGACTCAAAAGAGATGTGTAGGACTTTATAAATAGAAGTAAATACAGAATATGTATAAGTAGTATACAGCAATTGAATGGGAACTCTAATGAGTTCTCCTTGTCAACTCAAACTAGGAGTGATTCTAAGGTATCTCAGTCTAAGTTTGTCATGAGTTGTCTTGACTATGACAATGAACTATAAATAGAATGGACATAGACTGGAGTTGAACCAGTAGCTAATGGACAGCTTGTAGTTTAAACAAGGACAAATACTGTACTTGTATATATAGTAGACTGCAATTAAGCAAGAACTCTATTAAGTTCTCTTCTAACCCTGAAGTACAACCTTGAGGTAAACCCTAGCTTAAGGTTCTTGAGTCAGTTGCTAACAGAAGAACTCAATACCATACTCCAGGCACTGTTTGCTTTGAACCATGTCTAAACTCTATTCTTTTATTATTCTCAATTGGTAATAACTCAATCACTGGTCTTTTTGGATAGTAGGTCCTAGCTGTAAAGAGGACTTGGTAGTCAGTTAGGGACTACCAGTGGAGACTCAGTACCAAACCCAGGTATTGTATTCAAGATCTGATCTAGCAATTGGATGGTGTCACTTAGTAGATTACTTGTACCTTTTTTGATTAGTAGAAACCTTGTACTGGAGGTGCATTGTCATCCATATACACAGAGGAATAGCATTGACCTCTTAGGAAGGTGCTGTTAGAGTAGAGATTCTCTCCTTGAGGTGATCATTTACTATTTGATTAGGATAGTAGTCAGTACAGTAGTAGGAATCTGGTTGGATGAAAATCTTGTGCTCTAACAGACATAGTTGTAATTAGTGAGATCCAAAAAATCCTATTCCACTTCAAGAGGCATAACACCATGTCTCTTGAACAATATAACCAACTTATGAATGACATGCACAATCAATAGCAGACCCTTGCCAAATTAAGAGCAGAACTGGAGAGAAGAGAAGAAAGGAAGTGTTTTGGTTACAAAGGGTTCAGGCACCTGGCCTATAACTGCAGGAACCAGAAGGAGGTAAAAAAGAGGAAACCTATTCCCCATAATAAGTTTGAGATGTTGGCAAGCAGAGTAGTGAGGTGTAGTATAAGAGAGAAAGTGAAAGTGAGGAGACAAGAGAAGGAGAAACTACAATATTTTAGGTGTTGGGAGGTAGGGCACTTTAAGTGGGAGTGTCCAATGACAGTGGCAGAGAAGGAGAGGCAGAGAGAGGAAGAGGCAGTACATATGGCTAGACCACAAAAGGCATAGCAAGAGACAAGGCCAGCATGTCCTACATAGGAAAAAGTGCAGGAATACTGTGATGAGTGGAATATGCCCCTGGAAGGTGCTCTTTTACTTGATAGAGGATAGATCACAGAGGAGGTGGTAGTGACCTATGTGGATTGTAGAGGATATGAGAGCAAAAGAGTACAGACCTATAAAAATCAAGGGCAGAGCTTTCTCCTCAAAAGATAAGTGAGAAATGTGTGGTGTGATCTTTGCTAGGAAGCATGGAATTGGAGAGAGAGAGAAGCAAAGAGAGAAGAAATAACAAGAGTGCAGTGTATGGAATGTAGAAGGAGAGATGTCATAGAAAGAAGAGTGTCAGAACAAGAAAAAAAGAAGATCTTGTGTCCAGAATGTAGAACAGGGAAAAAGAAGCTATAGTAGAATTGAAAAGTAGCAGCATGCCCTATAGAGGGAAAAGTGTAGTAGAGCAGCACATGGGCAAAGATCCTAAAAAGCACAGCAAAAGAGGAGAATAAGCAAAATGTCAAGCCAAATAGTTTAAACAATCAAATGGTC
Source organism: Leucocoprinus sp. KB1807203 (assembly GCA_019327925.1). Lineage (NCBI taxonomy): Eukaryota > Fungi > Basidiomycota > Agaricomycetes > Agaricales > Agaricaceae > Leucocoprinus > Leucocoprinus sp. KB1807203. Next base: position 39,688 of record JAHTMQ010000411.1, read on the forward strand.
TTCAGATAGACAGATTTGGAGTTGCTTATTAGAGAACTAGACTAAGGAAGGTAATACAGGATAATTGCAAGGTAATTAAGTACTATGAAGTTTTTCAGAAGATACCATACAGTAGCAAGGTATTAATTATATAATAACTAATGAATTTCAGAATAGGTAGAAAAGGTATAGGGGATTGGTGACAGAGATCACATGAGGGTATGAGTATGACACAAAAGGACATCAGAAGAAAATTCAAAATGTTGAGAGAAGTGTAGCTAAATATTGGAGTAGAGAAAGTAAACACACATGAGGTGTAATAGTGAAAGTACTCTTGGATAGTAGTGTAATAGGAATGTTTATGAATAGAAAAATAGCAGCAAAACATAGATTTTGGCTGTAGAAGTTAGATAAACTAATGATAGTCAGAAACGTAAATGGTACAAATAATAGTACAGGGACTATCATATACCAAGTGGAAATAAATGTATACTACAAAAATTATATAGAGAGGATGAGAATGGATGTGTATAATCTAGAAAAGACAGATATAATACTGGGAATACCATAGTTGCAGACACACAACCCTAAGATAAATTGGAAAACAGAAGAGGTGAAAATGATGAGATTCCCACCTATTTGTGAAAGAAATACAGTAGTAAAGGAGGACAGGAAGCAAAGGAAGAGAATTGGGAAGAGAATTAGAGCAGTAGATTAAGCAGATAAAGATGAGTGGAAATGGACAATGGAGAAAAAGTTTGATAACAAGATTAAGCTAGACAGAGAGAAAGTAAGAAAGATAATACCATAGAAATTCCACAAGTGGCTTAAAGTTTTTGAGAAGGCAGAATCAGAAAGGATGCCAGTCAGAAAACCTTAGGATCATGCAATAAATTTGAGGGAAGATTTTGTGCCAAGGAAAGAGAAAACATATTTGATGTCAGGAGAAGAGAAAGAGGAGGTTAGAGAATTTGTGGAGGAACAGTTGAGAAAGGGGTATATCTAACCCTCAAAGTCACCTCAGACTTCACTAGTCTTCTTTGTAGGAAAAAAAAATAGAAAGAAAAGGATAGTACAAGACTATAGGTATCTTAATAAGAGGACAGTTAAAGACAATTATCCCTTGTCTTTGATTTCAGACTTGATTAACACCATGGGCACAAGAAAGGTGTTTACAAAGATGGACTTATGATGGAGGTACAATAATGTATAGATAAAAGAGGAAGATGAGTGGAAGACTATATTCACAATGCATCTTGGGGTGTATAAACCTACTATGATGTTTTTTGGTCTCATAAATTTGTTGGTAACATTCTAGGCAATAATAAATAACATATTAAGAGATCTAATAGATACAGGATATAAGGGGATTGTACTAAACTTTACTCCTGAATTGCTAGTAGCAATCTATTAGAGCAACCCTGTATTAATTAAATACTATTACCTAATATTTAATTAAGTTAGCTCCCTTACTCTCTACCCTGACTGCTAGAACATTCTGAGATGGCCAGACTGGTATATATAGTGTAGAGCACTCCTCCAGGGTTTCTCCTGGAGGTGAGTTGTAACATACTCTGGAGTCTAATTGTATACTGAGGTTTCTCCTGGAGCCGCCCCACTTCAGTTGCCCTTATACAGGAGATGTAGTAGCATTCATAGATGATGTATTGGTGGGAACAGAGAATAAAAAGAAGCATGATGATGTAGTAGAGAAAATCCCAAGGAGGATGAAAGCAAATAATTTATACCTAAAACCAGAGAAATGTATGTGGAAAGTTAAAGATATTGACTTCCTAGGACTAGTGATGGAGGCAGATGGCATAAAGATACAGAAAGAGAAGGTGTTGGGAGTTCTGGAATGGCCAAGGCCTAAGACAGTTAAAGATGTGCAGAAGTTCTTAGGATTATTAAATTACTACAGGTGATTTGTGAAAGATTTTGCCAGAATAGCTAAACCATTGCATAGATTTATTAGGAAGGATGAGAAGTAGAACTGGAAAGAAGAGCAAGAGAAGGTATTTGAGAAGTTGAAGCAGGTGTTCACAATACAACTAGTATTAGTGGTACCAGATCTAGATAAGGAGATAAGAGTAGAAGCAGATACATCAGAATATGCAATGGGAGGAGTATTGTCAATGAGATATGAGGATAACAAGTGGAAACCAGTAGCCTTTATTTTAAAGTCATTAAATAAAGCTAAAAGAAATTATGAAATTCACAACTGAGAGATGCTAGCAATCATCAGATGCTTAGAGGAGTGGAGGCACTTGCTAGAAGGAGCACAAAACAAATTTGAGATCTGGGGTAACTACAAAAATCTAGAATATTTTATGAGTAGTCAGAAACTGAACTGTAGATAAGCAAAATGGGATCTTGTACCTATCTAGATTTGACTTTACTCTTAAACATGTGCCAGGTAGTAGCATGGGAAAAGCTGATAGCCTCAGTAAGCATCCAGACTGGTAGATTGGAATGGAGAGGGATAACAAGGATAGAGTGTTGGTAAAAAAGAAGTGACTGGAAGTTAGAGCAATACAACTGGCAGAATCATGATAGAAGAAGTAGATTTATTGGAGAAGATTAAGAAGTTAGATGCAAAAGATAACAAAGTGGTAAAGGTAGTAGAAGAAATGAAGCAAGCAGGAGTAAAGATGTTGAGAGACAAGGAGTGGTAAGAGAAAGATAGACTAATATTAAGAGATGGAAAAGTATATGTCCCAAGAGATGGGAAACTGAGAGCAGAAGTAATCCAGCTACATCATGATATGCCAGTAGGTGGATATGGAGAACAGTAAAAGATGATAGAGTTGGTTACTAGAAACTTCTGGTGGCCAGGAGTGACAAAGGAAGTTAAGAAGTATATAGAGGGATGTGATGTCTACCAAAGAAACAAAAATTGTACAAAAGCACCAGTAGGAAAGCTAATGCCAAATACAGTACCAGAGAAATCCTAGGCCTATATTATAGTGGATTTTATTACAAAGTTACCGTTAGTGCAGGGATATAATAGTATATTGGTAGTATGTAATAGGTTGACAAAGATGGCACATTTTGTGCCTACTATAGAAAAGACTTTAGCAAAGGGAATGGCGAGATTGTTCTGGGATAATGTCTGGAAGCTACATGGTCTACTAGAGAGTATTATTATAGATAGAGGAGTGCAATTTGCAGCAGGGATGATGAAAGAGCTAAACAATATATTGGAGATTGACACAAAGTTGTCAACAGCCTATCATCCATAGACAGATGGGCAGACAGAAAGAATGAATCAGAACTTAGAACAATACCTGAGGATATTCATCAATCACAGGCAAGAGCAATGGCCTGACTGGCTAGTAACAGCAGAGTTTGTATATAACAACAAAATGCAGACAAGTACAAGAGTGTCATTGTTCAAGGCAAATAATGGATGGGATCTATGTATAGGGATTCAAGATGAGAAAGAAGGGGAAGTTTGAAAAGACAGAGGAATTTGCAACAAGAATGAAGGAAGTGCATAAGGAAGCAGAAGTGGCATTAAGGAAAAGTCAGGAGAAAATATAGAAGTATGCAGATAGAAAGAGAAGTGAACCAGAAGAGTATAAAGTAGAAGATTGGGTATTACTGAGTACAAAAGAACTCAAATATCAAATACAGGGAAAATTATTGAAAAAACTGACAGAACAATTTGTAAGACCTTACAAAGTCAAAAGAATAATTTCAACAAATACAATCAAACTGGAGTTGTTATGGAATTATATTGGGATTATGACTATAATCAGCCCTAGACTAATAATGAGTAGATAGTAGAAAAGATAATAGTAATAAGAGATAAGGAAAACAAAGATGATATAATAGATAATGTATTAGCATACCAAGATTAGGACTTCAGACTTGATTGGACTAATTATAGACATTGGACTAAAGGAGAAATATTGGATAAACCTTGGAGTAATTATAGACAAATCTTATTATAGTTATGAACTTTAGAATAAATGGGAAATCTTGGACTAATCCATTTATAGACTCTGACTCAACTAGTCACTCACTGTTACTTACTAGTACTTAGGATAGTAGTTTCTGTGACATCACTAGTTAGGATAAATACAATCCAGAAAGAGAAAGAGAATGGCAAGTTCTCTCTTTCTGTGGTTCATCTGAAAACCTACTTCTCTTGGAACTCTGTATTCTCTCTAGTCTTTGAACTAACTTGTGAGTGTGACTAAAAGTCTCAATATTCATCCTTTTATATAACTCTTCTGAAAACCTTAACCAGACCCTTTGTAGAGGGGTAAAGAGATATCAAGTGTTAACATAGGCTCAAGGTTAAAGCATATATTCACTCTTGTAGTCTAGAGTCTTAACAGGAGTTACCAAGTAGCATTAAGATACATCTGGTAGTAAATATTAGCAGAGTACAAAAGTATAGAGATCAAGTAGAGGGTCAGAAAAAGAAGCATCCCTTACCAGTAATAATTGAGGAAGAAGAAGAATATAAAGTAGAAAAAATATTAAATAAAAGGAAGTTTAGGGTAAAAGATAGATATCTAGTATGATAGGAGGGATATACAGTGGAAAAAAACACTTGGGAACCAAGGGAGAATATAGAGAATGCACAGGAATTGGTAAATAGGTTTGAGGAAGAATATAGAGAAAGGACCAAGAGAATAAAGAAAATGAGCATGAAAGAAGATTGTAAAGAAGAATTACCAGAGAAATATACAGCAAAGCTACTATATAGATGGGATGACAGAAAATTTGATAAGGAATATTGGGGAAGACTGGAAAGGAATTGGAGACAATAGAGATTAGAACAAACAAAAGGAAGGGAAATATTAGAAATAATCTAGAAAAGAGATTGTAAAGGTGACCAAAACAGAGCTCCAGGAGAAACCTCAGTAAATAAATAGACTCTGGGATGTATTTATAACTCACCTCTAGAAGAAACCTCAGAGAATGAGATAAGGCTCCTAGAGGGTAATTTACACTATATATAACTCCCCTAGTTACAGAACATCTCAGCAGTCAGGGACAGGAATGCAGGGGAGGGCAACTAATTAAATATGAGGTAGTTATTATTTAATTAGTTGCAGGGTCACTCTGGTGTACTACTACTGGTGTATCAGGAGTGAGGTTTGGTATGGTCCCATTACAGAGATAAGGAAGAAGAAGAAGAAAACAAGAAGAGTGGGATAGAGAAATAGGACCAAGAAGATAAGATAGGTAATTTATGAGACCTATATGATAAGCTGTAAAATCCTCAGGACAAGGATCTTTAAGAGAGGGGTACTGTCATAAGTTACCTTGACTATAACAATAAACTATAAATAGAATAGACATGGACTGGAGTTGAACCAGTAGCTAATAGGCAGCTTGTGTTTAAACAAGGACAAATACTGTACTTGTATATAGTAGACTGCAATTAAGCAAAAACCCCATTGAGTTCTCTTCTAACCCTGAAGTATGACCTTGAGTTAAACTCTAGTTGTCACAAAAAAGTGATTACTAAATAGTGATATGGAGGTATAACAAAATACCTGTTCAAAGAACTACATAAATAGCTGGACCCTCATTAGCAAGTAGTCTTGCTAATGTTGCCCTTTTGGTGTAGTGGTAAACCATACAGTATATGACTACTAGTCCATAGTACAACTGTGACACTAGTTTAAGATTCTTGAGTCAGTCACTGACAAAGTTCTTACAATGAGTCACCTCAACTATGATCAAGGACATGTATTTATAAAACAACAGACTAGAGATTTGAACCAGTGGTCTCTTGGCTGATTGTAAAGTAGATTAGTACAAAGAAGGGCAATCAGCATATCTATATAAGTAGCTAGCACAATTGATTGAGAACCCCATCAAGTTCTCTTTACAACCTTTACAAACTTAGTTTCTGAGTCAACCTGACTTGAGTTGCACAACACATGAGGTAGTGATCTAAGATTTTCAACTGAAGGTAATTTTTCTTTTTGTCACAAACTTTATTCAGACCATAACTCCAGGAATACTTGACTGATTTTGACAATCTAGATGGCCACCAAAAGCCCTTAAGAAGACCTTTCAAACAGTACCAAAAATGTCTCAAGACAATCAGTATTCACCAAGTTATCAGTAGATCAGTTGGCAATCACCAAGTTATCAAATACTAAATTGCTGATATCTCATAAACTGCTTGACATAATCATTTGCTTCAATGACCATCATGAGACTCTCTTCAATACACTTCTTTTGGCTATAAATAAACCCCAAGATGATAAGATCCCATGGAGATACAAGATCCTCAATGTTTGTACATAACACTGATCTATTATCCATAGATTATCATCTGTCCTTGGATAGAACAAGGACTGTCCTAAGACAGTTAGGTTATCTCTATTTCAAGAAAAATAGCACTCCTATATGTTAAACAATAGGTAATGATCATGTAGTAGACAGTCCTGGTACATAGACCACCACAATCATGTATTTAAGGATTGTATGTCTGAGGATAAACCTCAGACTTAGCAACATCTTTTGCTACTGTCTAAACTTCACTTTTTTGAGCCTTTTGATTATTAAATCATTAGCTCACAAATCAGTAAGTGGCAATTTGTGATATCAACTGTATTTGCTAATACAATTCTCTTAACTTTATAAGGGCCTACAAATCTCTTTGTCAACTTCTCTGTTCTTCTACCAATCATTTGATATCTCAAATTCTTGGTGCTGAGCATCACTAAGTTTTCTACTTTATACTTGTCAACTTCTTCTCTCTTTTTATCTGTATATTTCTTTATTTCTTCTTGTACTTTTTCTAGTGCCACTTTTGCTTCCTCTTGTACTTCCTTCATCTTTATTACAGATTTCTCCACTCCCTCATACTTCCTCTTCTTTCTTACTTTGAACCCCATTCTAGGATCTTGCCCATAATTTGCCTTAAAGAGCAATGTCTTCATGCTTGAGTGTGCTTTATTATTGTATACAAACTCTGCCATCCCCAACCAATCTGGCCATTGCTCTTGTCTATGATTTTTGAACATTCTTAAATATTGCTCAAGCTCTTGGTTGACCCTCTCTGTCTGTTCTTCTGTTTAAGGGTGGAATGCTGTTGACATTTTGCTTTTGATCCCTAACATCCTGTTCAACTCTCTTATTAATCCTGCTATAAACTGTGGTCCTCTGTCTGATATAATGCTTTCAGATAGACCATGTAGTTTCTACACATTGTCTCTGAACAACCTTGCTAACCCTTCTGCTGATATTCTTTCTGTAGTTGGTATAAAGTATACCATTTTTGTTAAATGGTCTACCACTACTAAGATAAAGTTATATCCCTGAGCTAAAGGCAGTTTGGTAATAAAATCTGCTGATATGTGTGTCCAAGGTTTTTCTGGGATGGAATTGGGCATTAATTTACCAGCTAGCTACTCTGTATGGTTTTTATTCCTTTGGTAGGAATTGCACCCTTCTACATATCTCTTCATCTCCTTTGTTACTCCTAACCACCAGAAATTCCTAGTGATTAGTTCTACTGTCTTCCATTGTTCTCCATGTCCTCCAACTGGTATGTTGTAATATAACCAAATAATTTCTGTCCTTAGCAATTCATCTTTTAGTATATATATCTTTCCTTCTTTGTACATTATGCCATCTACTTTCCTCTACTCCTCATCTCTTAACATTTTCACACCTGCTCATTTTATCTCTTTTACTGCTTTGACTACTTCATCATCTTTTACTTTTGACTGTATCACTTTCTCCAGTAGATCTACTCCTTTCACTATTACTTCTTTTTTTTCCATTTTCCTCACTTTTAACTATTCTGGTTTTACCAACATTTTATCCTTGTTATCTCTTTCTATCCTAGTCTTCCAGTCTAGCCTCCTACTCAAGCTATCTACCTTTCCTATTTTACTTCCCAGAATGTGTTTTAGCATAAAGTCGAATCTAGACAGATATAGAACCTATCTAGCTTGTCTCCTATTTAACTTTTATATCTTCATGAAATATCCAAAATTCTTATAGTCTATCCAAATCTCAAATTTTATTCTTGTTCTCTCCAGGAAATACCTCTATATTTCTAAACATCTAACTACTACTAACATTTCTTTGTTATAAATCTTGTAGTTTCTTTTTGTATCACTTAGAGATTTGGAAATGAAAGTGACCAGCCTCTACAATTCATCAGAGCACTTCATTGATAGTATTCCTCCAGTGGCATAGTTTGAAGTATCTGCTTCTACCCTAAATTCTTTATCTAAATCTGGGGCTGCCAATACTGGTCTGGTTGTAAAGATCCCTTTGAGCTTGTTAAATACTTTCTGCTGCTCCTTTCCCCACTACCACTTCATGTCTTTTCTTGTTAACATATTCATTGGCCTTGCTACTCAAGCAAAGTCTTTGATAAACCTTCTGTAATAGTTGGCAAGGCCTAAAAACTTTCTGATATCTTTTACATTCTTTGGCTCTGGCCAACTTAGTACTCCATCCACCTTTTCCTTCTCCATTTCAACTCCATTGGGCCCTATGATAACTCCCAGAAATCCAATTCTCTGTACCTTCCATATACACTTCTCTGGCTTGACATACAAGTCATTCTCATCTAGCCTCTTCAGTACTTCTTCCACAATCTCATTGTGTCCTTTCTCTGTTTCTGTCCCCACTAATACATTATCTACAAAGGCTGCCACTTTCTCTTTATTAATCATGTCTCTCAGGATTCCATTCATCATTGTCTGAAATATAGCTGGCAAATTTATCATTCCAAAGAACATAACTGTCAGCTCAAAGGACCCTACATGGGTCATAAATGCTCTCTTCCACTTACCCTCTTCCTTAATTCTTATATTGTTGAACCCCTACTGTAGATCTATCTTAGTGAATACTCATTTGCTCCCCATGTTGTCTATCAAGTCTGTAATTAATGGAAGTGGATAGTTATTCTTCACCATCTAGTATGATCCCAGATTTTCCTTGTTGGCATCCTCTCTGACTCTACTTTCCCAAATACTTTTCTCCATTTTAAAAATTTCTGCAGCACTATTTCTGTGGTCTGCTTCAACTTCCTCTTCTCTTCTCCAATCCTTTTTATTGTCTACCATCTATCTTACAATCTTTTTCTCTTCTAGGATTGCTACTCTTTTCTTTTTCTTTGCTTTCTTTTCTTCTTTCAACTTTGTATTCCTTCCACACAATGGTAGGCATCTCATTATTTCTACTTCTCTATAAGGGGACCCTACCAACACCACCCCTGGAACACTAGACTGGCCTCCTAGAGTGACTCTGTACCTAATTAAATATTACTATATAATATTTAATTGTTTCTAGCTTGACTTGGCAACTCCTGACCCTGACTGGTAGGGCTGTAGAATCAGGGACAGATAAACTGTAGCAGTATATATAGTGTAGAGTACACCTTTAAGAGCCTTATCCTAAACTCTAAGGATTCTCCTGGAGGTGAGTTGTAACCTAACTTAGAAGTATAATACTACTAAGGATTCTCCTGGAGTCCCCTCTACTCCAGTTACCCTTGTATTCCTGTTATGAGTTTGTCACAAACTTCATTTGGACCATAACTCCAGGAATACTTGACCAATTTTGATAATCTAAATGGCCTCCAAAAGCCCTTAAGAAGACCTTTTAAACAGTACCAAAGACGTCTCAAAGCAATCAGTATTCACTAAGTTATCAGCAGATCAGTCAGTGATCACCAAGTTACTGGACACTAAATCACTGATATCTCAGGAACCGCTTAATGTAATCATTTGCTTCAATGACCATCGTAAAGCTCTCTTCAATGCGCTTCTTTTGGCCATAAATAGATCCTGAGGCAATAAGATCCCATGGAGATACAAGGTCCTCAATGTTTGCACATGACACTGATCTTTACCCATAGATTATCATCTGTCCTTGAATAGAACAAAGGATTGCCCTAAGATAGTTAGGTTATCTCTATTTCAAGAACAATAGCACTCCTATATGTAGAACAATAGGTAGTGATCATGTGGTAGGCTGTTCTGGTGCACAGACCACCACAATCATGTATTTAAGAACTGTATGTCTGAGGATAAACCTCAGACTTAACAACATCTTTTGCTGCTTGTCTAACTTTGCTTTTTTGAACACTTTGATTATCAAATCAAGCAATCACAAATCAGTAAGTGGCCATTTGTGATACTTAGTGATCACTCTAGGTGGATGTTCAAGAAGAACTCGATGGAGTTCTTCATTGGATTGGACTACTACTTATACTACTTTTACAGTGGCTGTACTGCTACTAGTCCATGATCACATGTTCCTCCAGAATGTTCTACAACCTTGTGACCTTATCACATGACTTGGCTTCTTAAGTTCCCCTGCTATTTATATCTTAATCCCATTGTATGCTTTGAGGTTTTGGACTAAGTGTTTGAATACACAAAAGACTTTTTCCTGCTCGGGGCTCTCATAACAGTCTGGTA
>JAHTMQ010000412.1:0-11083 GCA_019327925.1 Leucocoprinus sp. KB1807203
ATATAGGAGTACTATTGTTCTTGAAATAGAGATAACCTAACCATCTTAGGGCAGTCTTTTGTTCTATTTAAGGACAGATGATAATCTATAGATAATAGATCAATATCATGTACAAACATTAAGGATCTTGTATCTCCATGGGATCTTATTGTCTTGGGATCTATTTATAGCCAAAAGAAGCATATTGAAGAAAGCTTTACAATAAATATTGAAGCAAACAATTATGCCAAGTAGTCTCCAAGATATTAGTGATTTAGTGTTTGGTAACTTGGTGATTGCCAACTGAACTGCTGATAACTCAGTGGATATTAATTGCTTTGAGAGGTTTTTGGTATTATTAAAAAGGTTTTCTTAAGGGCTTTTAGTGGCCATTGAGATTATCAAAATTAGTTGAGTATTTCCAGAGTTATGGTTTGAATGAAGTTTATGACAACCCAGCCAGATTGTAAGGTTGTAAGAGGACAATAGTCATCTTAGGATAAGGTTGAGCTAAGTGTCTAATTTATAATTTATCTAGTAGATCTTATCTTATAATGCATATCCATCTACTCCCTTACCTCTTTGTTTATATGCTATTGTAATCATTCTAGTTACTCTAATTAGGAAGTGCTATTATTGGACTATAGCTCACATGACTGTGCACAGACCATCTCTTGTAGTATATATAAAAATCTATATTAGTAGATCTACTCTTACTTGAATATTATTCTAGTTTCTGGGACCCTTATTTAGCTTTCTAGTGTAATTTCCAGTCTCTTGTCTAACATTGCCCTTATACAGATACCTACTGCCTTACTAATCACTGCCCCAGTACTAGGGTTATACTATCATCTCTAAGAAGAGGATCCCTACTCTAAGCAGCTTCTTAGAGATATGCTACTATTCCTTTGTATATATAGATTACAATAGACCTCCAGTACAAGGTTGATATAGTGAAAGAATACAAGTAGTCTACTGAACACTATCTAGTTGTAAGATCAGATCTTGGATATAATATCTGGGTTTGATACTACTCTATTACCAGTAGTTCCTAACTGACTACCAAGTCTCTTTAAGCCAAGGGCCTGACTATATATGGAGGTGACTAGTGATTGTAATAATTACTGGTTGAGGGTCAAAATAATATGAGAGTAAAAGAATAGACAAGGCTCAAGGTGAACAGTATCTAAGAAGTAGTATCAAGTTCTTTTGTTGTATAACTCAAGTCAAGTTGACTCAGCAGCTAAGTCTTTGAGGGTTACAAAGAGCTATCACACCCTGAATACATAATACAAGTAACTACTATGACTAGTACAAGAATATTAGATTATTATCTAATAAACAATGATTAAGTAATACTGTAGTAATTATTTCAACTTGTAAAATAGTCTAGCCCTTAGCTTTATCCTTGACAAAGCACTGATCCTTTAGTTGAGAAACTCTCCTGAATCCCTCTAGAATCTACTCCCTGCTCTTCTCTCCACCTGGCAGTAGAAGAACATCTCAGAAAACTAGGTCCCTCAGTCCAGGCTTGATAGTAGGATGAAGCTACTATTATTACTACCTAGTTATAAACTATATTATGTCTCAGCTATTGTATATATCCTCCCTGGATCCTCATTTTGAGCATTGTTTGAGGAGAGACAATCTCCAACCAATCACCTTAAGGGAATCATTAGTTATACCAGTCAAATTGTCACAAACTTCATTCGGACCATAACTCCAGGAATACTTAACTAATTTTGACGATCTAAATGGCCACCAAAAGCCCTTAAGAAGACCTTTCAAATGGTACCAAAAACGTCTCAAAGCAATCAGTATTCACTGAGTTATCAGCAGATCAGTCAGTGATCACCAAGTCACCAGACACTAAATTGCCAATATCTCAGGAACCACTTAACGTAATTGTTCACTTCAATGACCATCGTGAAGCTCTCTTCAATGTGCTTCTTTTGGTTATTAATAGAACCCAAGGCAATAAGATTCCATGGAGATACAAGGTCCTCGATGTTTGTATATGATACTGATCTTTATCCATAGATTATCATCTGTCCTTGAATAGAACAAAGGACTGCCCTAAGATGGTTAGGTTATCTCTATTTCAAGAACAATAGTACTCCTATATATAGAACAATAAGTAGTGATCATATGGTAGGCTGTTCTGGTGCACAGACTACCACAATCATGTATTTAAGGACTGTATGTCTGAGAATAAACCTCAGACTTAACAACATCTTTTGCTGCTTGTCTAACTTCACTTTTTTGAACACTTTGATTATCAAATCAAGTAATCACAAATCAGTAAGTGGCCATTTGTGATACAAATACCCATTCACAGCCACCCAAGCTTACTTACAGTATTTAACACCCCAAGAGAATTTAGAAAGAATTGCTAAAAAGAGTCAACAAACTAATCATATCAAACCATTAGGGGCCATACCATCCCCACCAAATCCCAAATTGATCCCTGGATAGAATTTGTCAGCAGAGATATTAAACCTTGAACTAAAAACTACAATACTAGTACTAGCTCGACAATCTAACCCTTACTCCTAAAAAAAACACTGGAACATCAAAGAACCTGATACATTTAGTAGAAAAACCCCAGATGACCTACGAGCCTTCATTTTTCAATACCAGATCTATTTCTGGGCATGTAAAGATGAATTTTTGGGAGACTTAGAAAAAGTCTTTTTTACTATATTATGTCTCTAGGGTATTGCTATCACAAATGGCCACTTATTGATTTGTAATTTGCTGATTTGGTAATCAAAAGACTCAAAAAAGTGAAGTTAGACAAGTGACAAAAGATGTTATTAAGTCTAAGATTTATCCTCAGACATACAGTTCTTAAATACATAATTGTAGTGGTCTGTGTACTAGAATAGTCTACCACATGATCACTACCTATTGTTCTACATATAGGAGTACTATTGTTCTTGAAATAGAGATAACCTAACCATCTTAGGGCAGTCCTTTGTTCTATTCAAGGATAGATGATAATCTATAGGTAAAGATCAGTGTTATGTACAAACATTGAGGACCTTGTATCTCCATGGAATCTTATTGCCTTGGGTTCTATTTATAACCAAAAGAAGCACATTGAAGAGAGCTTTATAATAGTTATTGAAGCAAATGATTATGTCAAGCAGTTCCTGAGATATTAGTAATTTATTGTCTGGTGGCTTGGTAACCACCAACTGATCTGCTGATAACTCAGTAAACACTGATTGCTTTGAGATGTTTTTGGTATTGTTTGAAAGGTCTTCTTAAGGGCTTTCAGTGGCCATCTATATTGTTGAAATAGTATTCCCAGAGTTATGGTCTGAATGAAGTTTGTGACATTCTGGAGAGATTTAGAGAAGTTTCTCAACTAAAAGATCAGTGCTTTGTTAAGGACAAAGCTAAGGGCTAGACTACTTTACAAGTTGAAATAATTATTACAGTATTACTTAATCATTGTTCATTAGATAATAATCTAATGTTCTTGTACTAGTCATGGTAGTTGCCTGTATCACATATTCAGGGTATGACAGTCTGAGTAATAAAACAAGTTTGTATAATCAGCAGAAGAGAGATGAGTCATCTCTAAGTACTCCTACTGAAGGTTCCAGGAAAGGATAAATTGTCTGTACATGATAAGAAGACAGTTCTGATAAGAATGAAGATAGAGGTAGTTATTTTTATCACAACAATCAGATTAGATTAGATTTGCTTAGATGATTAGATTAGATTAGAACTAGATCAGAGAGAGAGACAATTCTGTATTTGTATACCGCAACAAGCAAACAGGTGCTAAGACGCGGTGAGCTAAGCTCATGCTACAAAAGGTGTCTACAAGATATGGTTCTGAGAGGGTGTGTGCATGTATAAAGGTGGAGGTGAAGGTAGAAGTATTGGTCGGCAGTAGGAGCATAAGCATGGCAGCGGTAATAGAAATATAACGGGCAGTTGTGACCTTTTACCCAGAAGTAACGAAAGCTTTCCTAGGCCAGTGCCCCGAGGCCGGGTCCTGCCATCCCAATCCCAATGACGAATCCTCCCACAACTCCTAGCCCAGGCCACCAGTGCTGAGATCTCAGCCCCAGCCTAGGTGTTATAACATTGGTAAGCACCCCAAAGGGCTCTCACTGCGGTCCGCAGCAGCGGGTACAACAGGTGGGTATGGTATTTTTTCGGCCCGAAGGCCTTCCTGAAGCACCGGCCCAGTCGCACGTACCTTTGAGTAGGGAATCGAACCCTCTCTGCATCACCGGGACCTAAAAAGGTCTCCCGGGAGCTCGGTCTCGGGCCTAGCGAGTCTTTTGACTCGGATGTCCCCAGCTCAAAATTGTGGGAAGCTCGGAGAATGGTTGAGGTCGACAGGGGGGCCATTGGGCCATAGAAGTGGTAGTGAGCTGGTAGGCCGTCGGGTACAGCGCCAGCTCGGGTATATTCAAGGGGCCTTGACGTTGGAAGGATGATTTGGAAGCGAGCAACGATAAGAGACGTTGGAGTAGGGGATTAGTGAGAGGTGTTCGGTGGGATACTGGACACCCAGACGCAATTAGCGCCGGGAGGATGGTGGTGGTACGAGATCAAGGCGTGACCTGAGAACTAGATCAGAGTTAGAGTTAGAATCACAACATGAAACATGAAACAATCAACTAAGAGATGAAACCAACTTTTTCTTAGTATGACACTCGACATCCCAATACATCTGATACTGCATGATCAGAAGTTGCAACTCCACCTCGTCACTCAGCGTGATTCACTCAAGCTATACCCAGCTATATACAAAGTCGAAGTCCTAGCAAAAAAAATGTGACACAATATATATTGACAGCTAAGCTGACAAACCGATTCTTGTAGCTCCATTTGACAGTTGTTTGCACGTGGTCTGAGTACTGGCTGCCTTCCGAAAAGGACTGGTTTCATCGTCAAGTTTGTTGATGTCCAAGCCTAGGCGTGACTAGATGTGACTGACTAAAAGGCGGCTAGATATGGGCTAGTAGTGTGCCGGCACCTGACCCGAATTTCACTATAAGACTAATCGACTAATCAACATCCATCTTGCATCACGCAACTCAAGTATCTACTTCCTGTGCAGTCATGTTCGCTGCAAGAAGCATAACTGTAGATAAAGCTCTCAAAGATCTTCAAGATCTCTACGACGCGGCTCAGAATGTTGGACAGAAGATCAAGGAACTCCGTCCAGGAGACATCGGCGATGGGCTAGTTCGTAGTCAACCGTGTTTAACCCCACTATAACTCATACCCAAATTTCAGGGTCTTCTGCAGGAATTCATGGCAGTTGAGAAACTGATCGAAAGCGCCAATTCCGATGCTCAGGTGACATTTTGCATTTTGACCTGAATGGCCTAGAGTCTGATTGCAATCACCGTATATGTAGAATACGGGGGCCATTTCTGATAATGATGCACAAAAAGTTGTCAAAATTCTTCAAGACATAGTGGCTACTGTTGTGAACTTCCTCTCTGATCTTAAGTCTAAGGCGCCGAACTTCTATTTTCTTGAGAGGGGCTTTATTCTTACTTGTTTGAAAACTATCTCAAAGAGCATTCGCCTCCTTCAAGCAACTTTACATGACAAATGTCCTGTACGTGTTTTCCAGTTGGGATCCTCTCGTTTCTCATGGCTTACACTTTTCCAGGAAAAATATCGGGGCATAGCTGACGACCTCATAAAGGAAACCAACGCAGCGTTTGATTCTTGCATTCAGGAGTACAGTAAATGAAACAATGGATAGGTAGCGTCATTTAGAAGTTGTAGCGAGCTTCATGCATTATTAGCAATTGGAGAAGTCATGCTTCAGACCATAAATAATATCGCGCGAAGTGATGAAAGACGAAGTTCGACTGGCAGCAATCTTTTTATCGACAATTTATTAGGCGGTGTACGTACACAGTCCACAGTAGTCTACCGACTACTTCATAAGTTTCATATGTATAAAAGGACAACAGGAAAGAAGTCACAATATGAAGAAGACACTAGAGCTAGCTTTGATTTAGCAGGGAAGCGCGAGGGCGCCAGGGAGGGACCTTCGAGTCGTAGTCTGTGCGGTTGTGCCTAGTAGTGATAGGGTGTTCCCTGGTTGAAATGCGAAGGAGGTTAGTAAGGAACTGAATGAGGTCTTTGAGGGATGGGACTTGGCTTGTTATGCAGTCCTTGGTGTATCCAGGACACTCCATGAGGATGTGCGGTTTGTTTCCTGGGTCCGTTTCACCACATGGGCAGGCGGTGGGTTCGTTCGGGGAGAATCTCGCTCTGTACTTTCCTATGGGAGCACAGAGTGACCTATTTGTGACATCCGCATTCTTCCTTTCGTGTACGTTGGGAAGGCTGGCCTTGGTTTGTCAATGTTAGTGATGAGGAAGTCTCAGAGGAGGCAGGGCAATAATGATAGTGCACAGTTGAAGCTCAACAATCAACAGGCAAGTGCCTGAAGTCCGAACGAAGTGAGTCGATATATTAATGATAAAATCTACCAGATATACACCTGAAGTCCGAACGAAGTGAGTCCAACTTCAGCAGAATGGTGAGTACAGTTATATATGGCTACGATAATTGTTGCGATGACTAATAGGAAAATTTTTGTGATGAAATGAAGACAAAAATCAAACTAACTGTGGTCCCGGCTATTGAAGAAATCCCGAAACCAGTCTCGAGTTGCACCCTTTTTATCTCATTCTTGTCAATGCATTCTCAAATAAAATGGAAGCAAATGTCAATATGCTTTGCTCTAGAGTGAGAGATAGGATTTTGGGCAAGGGCCATTGCACCCTGGTTATCAGCATGTACTATGGTGGCTTGAGCTTGAGGGTAACTGTAAGGGGACCCTACCAACACTGCCCCTGAGACACTAGACTCACAGCCTGGAGTGACCCTGTGCTTAATTAAATATTACTATGTAATATTTAATTCCCTTTAGCTTGACTTGGAGACTCCTGACCCTGACTAACAGGACTATAGGATCAGGGATGTCTCAACAGTAGGAGTATATATATTGTAGAAGTACACTCCAGGAGCCTTATCCTAATCTCTAAGGATTCTCCTGGAGGTGAGTTGTAACATATTTAGGAGTGTAATATTACTAAGGATTCTTCTGGAGTCTACTCCACTCTGGTCACCCTTACAGTAACCAACTTCTTTAAGAAGCATTCGAAGCCATACTACCTCCTTTGTTGCATTTGCTGATGCCACATATTCAGCTTCAACTGAGGAGGTAGCAACAGATACTTGTTTCTTCAAAGACCAAGAGACACATCCTCCAACTACATCAAAGACAAAACCTCCCACTGATTACCTTGTATCAACATCACCAGTCTAATCTGAGTCAGTCCAACCAACAACATCAACAGCTTCTTTTCCATGATGTTCTAAAACCAGGAAAAAATCCTGAGTGCCCTTTAGATAGTAAAGAATACATTTTGTAGCTTCAAGATAAGGAATACCAGAATTTCCACTGAACTGAGCAGTAAGGTTGACAGAGAATTGGATATCTGGGCAAGTTTGAGTAGCATATAATAATAAGCCAACCAATGATAAATAGTGAATGCCACTAGAGAAACTTGAGTACTTATTCAGTTCAGCTTCAGAAGATGAAGACTGGGATGTAGATAAACCATGTTTGACAGCCAAGAGGGTGGAAACAGGCTTTGTGTTGAGCATTCCAAACCTTGTGAGAACTTGTATGATATAAGCAGACTGATTAAGAAAGATAAGATGATTGGAGCAATCTTGAGTAACCAGAATACCAAGTATGAACTTTAATTCACCTAGATCCGTTATTTTAAAATATTTTGACAAATTCCACTTGAATAAAGCAATTCTAGGTATTTCTTTTCCAGTAATAGCCATATTATCAACATAGATCAAGACTATTAGGATAATTTTACTATGCTCCCAGAGGATATAAAGACAATTATCAGCCATTACATGAGTGAAGCCCAGCTTAGTCATCACCTGATGTAAGCATTTCTTCCACTATTGACCTGCTTGTTTCAACCTATATAGTGCCTTTCTAAGCCTTCAAAAATTTTGACCATTCCTATATTTCTCAGCAAGTCCATTAGGTACCTTTATATAAATTTCTTTATTTAAATTCCCTTGAAGATATGCTCCAATGATGTCAACTTGATGAAGTTCAAGGTCCAAAAATGCAGTAAGTGCCAGAAAAATTCATAGTATTGTGAATTTTGCTACTGATGAGAACATCT
The DNA here is from genome assembly GCA_019327925.1 of Leucocoprinus sp. KB1807203. Taxonomy (NCBI): domain Eukaryota; kingdom Fungi; phylum Basidiomycota; class Agaricomycetes; order Agaricales; family Agaricaceae; genus Leucocoprinus; species Leucocoprinus sp. KB1807203. The sequence continues at coordinate 8,199 of JAHTMQ010000412.1, forward strand.
CTGTGAAATCTAGATCTAGCACCTATGAGAAACCTTGAGCAACAATCTGAGCCTTGAATTTTAGATAGTTTCTATGGCTATCCAACTTCTCCTTGAACACAATATAACTACCAACAGCTTTCTTGTTATTAGGTAATTGTTCAACCCACTCAAAAACTTTAGCTTTAACTAATTGGTTGAACTCAGACTTAACAGCTTTCTCCTATTGTTTTGAGTGGGGTGACAGTAGGGCTTCCTTTAATGTTCTTGGTTCAGAAGTCATAGCAATGAAGGCAAAAGCAGTGCTATTGAGATAAGCAGGTTGATTTTTATTATGAAACTTGGCAGGCAGTTGACAATTTCAGCTCAAAGGCTCTTTTTTAGGCAGATTTTGCCACTTAGAGACCTTTTTTGGTACAAAAGGAGGTAATAGCATCTCTTTGGCAGACTCAGGAGGAGGAGTAGATAGATGACTTTCAGGTAAGTGTACCTTAGTTGGATTAGGAACCTATCACAAACTTCATTTGGACCATAACTCCAGGAATACTTGACTAATTTTGACGATCTAAATGGCCACCAAAAGCCCTTAAGAAGACCTTTCAAACAGTACCAAAAACATCTCAAAGCAATTAGTATTCACTGAGTTATCAGCAGATCAGTCAGTGATCACCAAGTCACCAGATACTAAATCACTAATATCTTGGGAACTGCTTAATATAATCATTTGCTTCAATGACCATCATGAAGCTCTCTTCAATGCGCTTCTTTCAGCCATAAATAGATTCTGAGGCAATAAGATCCCATAGAGATACAAGGTCCTCAATGTTTGCATATGATACTGATCTTTATCCATAGATTATCATCTGTCCTTGAATAGAACAAAGGACTGCTCTAAGATGGTTAGATTATCTCTATTTCAAGAGCAATAGTACTCCTATATATAGAACAATAAGTAGTGATCATATGGTAGGCTGTTCTGGTATACAGACCACCACAATCATGTATTTAAGAACTGTATGTCTAAGGATAAACCTCAAATTTAACAATATCTTTTGCTGCTTGTCTAACTTTGCTTTTTTGAACACTTTGATTATCAAATCAAGCAATCACAAATCAGTAAGTGGCTATTTGTGATAAAGCCCCAGTTGATTGTGGATCTCGAAGGTGTATGTTTGTTTTGTACCATAACACTACCCTTCTCAAACTAGTCTAGCAGCCTGGCTCACTGTCAGTACAACAGTACTGCCTAGAACTCCTATATCCTTGTATAGGCTTTACTTCAACTAACTGTACAGTTGAAAACCTACTCTAAAAATACATAGCAAGTGGTTAAACTCCTAGTCAAGCAAGTGTTCAAGTCCTTCTCAAAGTGAGATATATCTCTCAAGGGAAGTTTTATAGAGTTTTTATAAAGAAAACAAACAGAAAACTCAGTCACTCAAAAATAGTAAAGAAGCTCTAGAGTGACAGAGGAAGAAAGATGATAGAGATAAGTTGTTGTTAGACCTCTCTGCATTCCTAGAGTATATATTAGGATTACAAATCATAGAGTCAACAATTAAGAAACAAAAGAGACATTTCAACAACCCATTATAGTAGAGAGTGGAATAATAAAGCAGAGTCTCCTTCCAATCACACTTTTAGTGCTTCTTGTCTCTCCTAACCCTCCTATCTAGTCTTCTCTTATGTCTGTCTATCAAACCCAGTCTTTGAATGCTGCTTGAGGTTAGTGTCTTTATCAATCCCTCTAGTTTTAACTTCCTCAATTCCTCTATTTCATTCTCTACAGTCTTGACCTTCCTTTTTAGTCCCTGATATCTCTCCTTTCCCAAATCCTCTAATAGTGTTGCCCTCAAGAGGATTGCTTACAACATTTTTAATTATAAGTGATATCAAAAATAATCACTAAGGTCTGAAGATCACACTAAAGCCTAATCCATTAAATATGACAGCCACTAAACTGTGACATCCTTCTATCAGAGGAAACTAGTTTCTCCAAGGTTCAGATAGTCCTTAAGAGTACTTCTAGAGGGGATTTCTAGTTTGTGTCTGGTACAAAATGGCTGGACAGGCCCTATGAGACTGGTATAGTAGTGGTCACAACTGCTATTCTGCTACTTAGGTAATGTATGCAAGTCCAAAATTAGGGGTCTAGTGATATATAATCAGTGTTACCTTTGCTGCTCAAGCTGAATTATAGTATGGACTTGTAATAAATATCACTTAAATTGCCTAAAAAGACTATCTGGCATGACAATATCTTTGTACTTGAGTATATTTTATTGTTGTATGTAAACTCTGCTGTTTCTAACCAGTCTGGCCACTGCTCCTGCCTATGGTTAGTAAATATTCTTAAGTACTATTCCAACTCCTAATTAATCCTCTCTGTTTATCCATCTATCTGAGGGTAGAACACCATTGACATCTTGCTTTTGATCCCCAATATTCTATTCAACTCCCTCATCAATCCTGCCATAAATTGGGGTTCCCTATCTGGGATGATACTTTCAGGTAACCTATGCAACTTCCATACGTTATCTCTAAACAACCTAGCTAGCCCTTCTACTGATGTTCTCTCTGTAGTAGGGATAAAATAGACCATTTTTGTTAATTTGTCTACCACCACTAAGATCAAGTCATATTCCTATACTAATAGCAGTTTAGTAATAAAATCTGCCAATATATGCATTTAGGGTTTCTTAGGTATTGAATTGGGTATTAATTTGCCTGCTAGCTGTTCTATACAGTTTTTGTTTCTCTGGCAAGAATCATATCCCTCCACATATTGTTTCACCTCTTTTATTTCTTCTACTGCTTTGACTACTTTGTTGTCTTTTACTTTTGACTTTCTTACTTTCTTTGATAGATCTATCTCTTCTACGATTACTTCTACTCTTTTTGTTTTT